>RJWJ010001487.1:0-129765 GCA_004363605.1 Indri indri
CACACGCCAGAAAAGAGGACAAGGACCAAATATCACAGAACCCTCGGTGCAGAGATGCTATGGGCCCAGGACAGCCAGGAGGCCCCAGGGGCACAGACCCTTCCTGGGCAAAACCCCCATCAGATCCCTTCCTGGGCCCCTGCAGGAAGGAGACGCAGCCCCACACCTTCTCTCTAAGGAGGCCTCAGGGCTGCGTCTCTCCCCCAGGCGCAGCAGTGCGGATCAGGACTCCGCTCCACCCACCTCCCACACAGACCCAATCACCCTCCACTCAGGGCGTGACCTTTTGGCTGGGTGGGAGGGTCCTTGGGCGGGTCCCTGGGAGGACTGGGAACAGGGTACTAAAGTTCAGCTTCGGGGGGTCACATCCAGAGGCTGTTGGTATCTGCCTGAGAGCACAGGACCCAGCGTCACAGGTAAGCTGAGGCCCTGGGGACCTCCGCGCTCACTGGGGTGCGGGGAGGGTGCTGGGGCTGGTCCCATAGGGCTGGGGGTGGCGGGTGCAGGTGCAGACGCTCAGGGGCCCCGTGAAGGCGTCCTGGTTTACCTGCGAGGAGACGGAGCGGAGGGTGTGTCAGGCAGCTATTTTGCTTACTTTGTAACTTGATATGGTACTTTAAGCAAATTTACACAAAAGTTGCAAAAATGGTATTCAGGGCTTCTTTCTATGTACTCTATCTAGATTCACCTATTGCTCACATTTGCCCCATTTGCTTTATTGCGTAAAAACCTTTATTTCTGGAACCATCGGTACCACATCATGCCCTTCCCGCCCTGCCTGGTACTGAGCCCGCTCTGGCTCTCTCAGCCACCTGGCAGGCGTCCCTCCTCTGTGCGCCCCCAGGCTGGGCGGTTCCTCAGCCTTTCCTCTTCTTTTACCTTTTATCTTTCATGGCGTGGACTGTTCTGAGGAGCACAGGGCAGCTGTTCTGTAGAACATCCCCGCGCCGGGTCTGTGTGGTGTCTTCTGGCAACTGGGTTGAGTCTTGCAGTCGGGCAGAGACCACGGAGCTGCCGTGTCCTCCTTGGGGCCCTGTGTCCGGGAGCTTGTGGTGTCTGTTCTATCCTGGGATGAGGGTGTCTGCAGTCCAGGGAAGGGGCTGGGCCCGGTGACAAAGGGCCGTCAGCATCCGCATGATCAGGCCAGAGTGAAGGCACAGGCGCCCGCAGAACTTCCCGCTGCACCCGCAGGGCGCCCGTGGAAAGGGGCTGCGACTTGCGCACGACGGGGCACTTTTCTTTTCTGTTTGAGTAAAGAAGACTCGCACTCGGTACCAAAAACCGCAGGCGTGAAAGGGCGAGAAGACAGCAAGTCCCCCTACCGTCCCAGCCACGCAGTTTACTTCTGTCCCCGTAACAGATTTTTGCACTCTGCGTATGTTTCCGTTCTTGTTTTGCTGCGCTCCTCGATCTCCTTCTTCGGCAAGGACAATCCCCATTTCAGAACACTTGAGATGGCTCCTTTTTAATGGCCTCAGAATAAGCATTTCATGGCAGGGGTTGGGGGAGGCTGCTGGCAGACCCCCAGGGGCACGGGGGCGTCCAGGTCTGTTGTGAGCAGAAAGGAGGCTGCAGCCGGCGGCGGCTCACGCCTGTAATCCTGCACTTTTGGAGGCCAAGGCGGGAGGATCGCTTGAGGTCAAGGAGTTTGAGGCCAGCCTGGGCAACAGCTGGTCTCTACAACAACAGCAAAGAGAAAGGCTGCCGTGAGCCCCAAACACGCACAGACCTCGCTTGTCTTCACGCAGGCGTGTCTGCGGAAGCGCGGTTGAAGGGCGTGGGCCCTGCGCTTCTGGGGGCGCATTGCCAAGCAGGGCTGCCGGGGGGCCGAGTGCGGAGCAGGGTCAGTTCTTGCTCGTCAGAGAGGTGGAATGTTATCCTGTGGTTCTGATGTTCTTGTCCTCAAAATTAGGTTGAACATTTTCTCTACACTTGGAGCAATTCCTATTTTTTGGTGGGAGGGCATCAAATGATCCTTTACTGAAACACTTTCCTTTGTGCTTTCACCTGGATGGGCAGCCATGTCCCCTGTGATGCCACGAGCGGGGCGGCCATCAGCACTGCAGCCCGCAGAGGGGCAGCCCCCCGGCTCTCTTCAGTGGTTCCAGAGAGTTCTCTGGCTAAAGATCTGTCTGGCAACGTTGACACTCTCATCGAAAGTGATACTTCCGTTGTGTGTAATGTTTTCCTGTTTCTTTCTGTCCCTTGGTGGTTCCTTGGCTTTGATGATCAGGGCAGAGGCAGAAGGTTCCACTTCAGTCTGGGCCTGTCTGTTCTGAATAGTCGGTTTCACTGTAAACTGAGACCTTCCAGTCACCGGTTGCCTTGGCGATGTCACCACCAACCTATTTTGGAGACGGACCCAGGGGGCCGATCTTGGGGGCCAGGGCAGGTGTGGCACTGACTCGGCCACCCGGGCACCTCGGGCGCACAACCTTGATATCGTTGGTGGCTTGGTGGAGGCGGCTGGTGTCGGCTTAACCTGGATTCAGGACCAAAGAAAGTTGCCCCTTGGCCTCCTCCAAGCCGAAAACCAAAAGTATTTCTGTTTGTTTGTAAAATATTGCTTCACAGCCTTTGCCTGTTTTTTTCTTGGAATCTTTTTTTTTTTTTTTTTTTTTGAGACAGAGTCTTTCTCTCCTGGGGCGAGTGCCGTGGCGTCAGCCTAGCTCACAGCAACCTCAAACTCCTGGGCTCGAGCAATCCTACTGTCTCAGCCTCCCGAGTAGCTGGGACTACAGGCATGTGCCACCATGCCCGGCTAATTTTTTTTTTTCTATATATATGTTTTTAGCTGTCCAGTTAATTTCTTTCTCTTTTTGGTAGAGACGGGGTCTCGCTCTTGCTCAGGCTGGTCTCGAACTCCTGAGCTCAGAACGATCCGCCCACCTTGGCCTCCCAGAGTGCTAGGATTACAGGCGTGAGCCACTGCGCCCGGCCTTTTCTTGGAATCTTTTTCTAATTTATTGGATCTTTAAGATATATATTGAAGAAATCAGACTTTTAGCTGTGATATGAGCTGCGCCTTTTTTTCAGTTAGTATTTGGCCCTTGACTGTATTGATGGTGTTTTTCTCCCCCACAGAAACTCGTTTTATTTCTGTGTGGTGGAATGTGTCAGTGGCGTACTCGGAGATGTTCGACAACTGGTTTTCCAAGGAGGGAAAACAATGCCCCGTCTGCCAGCGTGTGTTGGTCCGCGTCACTCCTGTGCCCCTCACAGCCGAGCAGGGCAGTCCTGGAGCTCTGAGCAGGAGCCTTTTGCTGCTCAGCCCTGCTGGGTGGGTCCCTCTTAGAAAGGCCTTTCCCAGGCCAAGGTTACTCATAAACAGCGCATTCTACCTGGTTTCTCTGGGCACCTCTGTGGTCATCAGTTCCCTTTTTTTTTTTTTTTCCGCACGGGCTCTGCCGTTCTGTGCGGTTTATCAGTTCTTCCTGTGTTAGGGGCTGGGTGGAGACCTTCCTTCCGCTTTTGTTTCAAGACGATACCCGGTTCTCAGGAAACCTGCTGCATGAGCCACTGTCCCCCGGGGTCTGAACTGCTGTCACCATGCCCCCAACCCGTAGGCACCCCGCTCTATTCCTGGACTCTCCGTCCTGCTCCGGATCCGCGTCCCCCGTGCCTCACGCTGCTCCCGTAGCTGTGCCACGTATCTTAGCGTCCGGTCGCCCCCCCAAACCCTCCAGAGGCCTTTTAAATTGTTTTCCTGCCTGTTCCCTCGTTTATGTTACGCTTTTGCAAATGAACTTCCAAGTCGCCGAGCACCGGGCCTCCAATTCCTCTCGGCATTTTGCTGAGATCACATAAATTCCTAGGAAGGTTTAGGAAGAACTGACGTCTCAGTGTGATGTGAAGTCCCGTATCCAAGAGCATAGTATTCCACACACTGTGAATGGTGTCTCTCAGCAACATTTCACAAAGTTTTGCATATTTTTAAAGTGCTCCCTGGGTCTCTGGTTGCTGTTTTTGTGGACTCTGTGCAGAGGCTCCTGGTGTGAGCATGTGACCGTCAGTGGCATTCCCAGCCCAAGGTGGCTTAAATGGGACACATCCCGAGACCCCTGCCGACAGGGTGCCTCAGGGTGTGGAGGACAGCTGTTGCTGGAGGGAGGTGTGAGGCAGTGGTTGTCTGCTGCTGTGTAGCAAACCACCCACAGACACAAACACCCCTTATCCCACAGTGGGGGATGGCAGGGTGGCTGGTCCAGGCTGGGGGCTCCCCTGAGCTTGCAGTCTGTTGGCTGGGGCTGTCGTTGGCAGGAGGCCACAGGGGCGCAGGAGGGTCCCCCCAGAGCCAGGAACAGGGCCCCCGCTGGGAAGGGGTCTCCAGGGCTGCGCAGGTGTCCCGGCTTTGTGGCTAGCCAGCGCTCAGCCTGCTCAGCCAGCTCAGCCTTGGTGGCCGCAGTGCCTCAACTTAAGCGGGGCTGACAGTGGCTGCCCCAGCGAGGGTGGGAGGCTCGCGCGGGACCACCGTGGGCCTGCCCTCCAGCACCAGGAATGGCCTCACTCCGCCGGGCTCTGGCGCAGTCCCGACTCTGGGGTGTTAAGGGGTCGGATGTGCCGGTCTGGCCGCCTCCCCCAGGCAGCCTTCCCGGGGTGGGGCCCCGGGCACCCCTCAGCCCCAGGGGGGTCGGCCCGGGCTCGCTCGCCCGCGGTTCCCGAGGGCGTCCGCGGGCCGGGGGTCTCCCCTCTGCTCGGCGGGAGCTCGCGGGCGGGGCGGGGGCGTGTCGCCGGGCGGGGCGGGTGGGCAGTGAGGTAATTTCCGCGATGGGCGGCGGAGGCTGAGCCGCCCGGGGCAGAATCGAAACTGATCGCGGAATCGAAAGTGATCGCGGGGCGGACGGGCGTGCGCTGCGGCGGCGGAGGGTGAGCGCGGCCGGCGGGGGTCTCGGGCCGGGTCGGGGCCGGCGGCGGCGGGGGGAGGTCCGCGCGCCGGGGACCCGCCGCCCAGCCCCAGTCGGGAGGCAGCGCAGCCCGCGGGGAGCGTGGGGGTCTCGCGCCGAAACTTGGTCCCTGCCGCTGCGGCCGCGGGCTTTGGAGTCAGCTCGGGCGACTCTCCGGACCGTGGACTCAGTTTCCCGGTGCGGCGCGGTGGGTTCTCAGACGGGCTGCGCTCTCTGCCTCTCCCAACGTTTCCTCTGAAAGTCTCTTTAGACCCAGCCAGCAGTTTGCAGGGCGCTGTCCCCTGGCCCACCTCAGCTGGAGTGGTGGGACCCCGAGTCCCCACTTCCCCCTGGCACTCCTGGCGGGAGCGCTGACCCAGACGCCCCCTGCCCAGGGGCCTCTGCAAGGCTGTGCCCCCGCCTGGGGCGCCCCCTGCCCAGGCCAGGCTGGGGGACTCTGTTCCTAGGAGCCAGGGTCATTTCACAGAGAGGGGGTGCTATGTCTTTGGAAGTTAGGGGGCTTGGGCCTAAGGGGCCTTTGGGTACACAGGACCCTGGAAGGGGTTCTGCTCTGGGGAGCTGCTGGCCATAGGGGCTCTGCCTTCCTCGCAGGCTCCAGAGGCCCCACAGCAGTGGCTTTGGCAGCCCTTGGGTGGGGCCTGGAGACCCTTGAGGAGGTTGGGGCTGGGGTCAGGTCAGTGGGCCTGGACTCCCTGGACAGGCTCAGGCTGCTGGCCACGGCCAGTGTTTTGGGTGTCAGGTTGGGCTGGGGGAGGGTGCCTCTGGCCTCAGCCTGCCCTTGTCCCTCCTGTCCCAGACTTCACACGTTCGGGCAGTCCCAGTGGACCAGCTGAGCTCAGCAGCCTCAGACCCCGTCCCGAAGATCCAGGCCAGTGTCGGAGATGGAGGCCCCAGGGTCCTGTCCATCGCCTGCCAGCCCCACCTCCAGCAAGGGGACGTCCCTGGCCGGGCTGTACGCCCAGGTGGACCTGTATCTAGGCTGCTCCCGCTGCACGCAGCGCCTCAACGAGAGCACATACGTCCTGCGCGGGGTGGAGCACAGCTGCCCCCGCGAGATCCTGCTGGCCCGCTTCAAGCAAGCCACCAAGAGCAAGGTCTGGCGCAAGGTGGGCCGCCGGCCCAGCTTCCCAAGGCCTTCCCGCTATGAAGTCTGTCGCTACTACAGCCCAGGGCTCGGCTGCCGGCGCCACCGGAACCAGTGCACTTTCGCCCGCAGCCGCGAGGAGGCCCTGGTCTGGACCTTCGAGCGGGAGCACAACCTCCGGCGCCTGTGGCTGAAGGCAGCGGTGCAGGGTGAAGGGGCCCAGGGTGGGTCAGGTGGGCCAGGCAGGGCGGCCGATGCCATCCGAGAGGAGTTTGGTGGCCACTTCGAGCTGCTATGCTCCCTCTGCTTCCGGCACAGCCCCCAACGCATCCGCCCTGCGGACCCCCAGGGGCCGTGCCCCGAGCACGGAGCTTGCCCCTCACTCCTGACCCACGTGAGCACCGAGGGCCACCGTAAGCAGCAGTTCGTGGAGGTGCGGCCACAGCCCCAGTACGGCCAGCCGCTAGCCTACTGCATGTTCGTGGGGCGTGGGCGGCCGTGCCGGCACGGGGCGTCCCGCTGCCAGTACGCACACAGCGCCGTGGAGATGGCCGTGTGGGAGGCCGAGCTGCTGAACGGCCTCAAGCGGGAGGACCTGCTGACTCCCGCGGCCCTGCGGGATGGGTGCACAGCCCCACGCAGCCAGCATCCCGGGGCCCGGCTGTACTGCCACGCCTGCCAGCTTACCTGCCACTCTCAGGAGGCTTTCGAGAACCACTGCTCCTCCTGGGAGCACACACACATGGTGGCCCTCGACCTGGCCGTGCCCTGGGAGCACCGCCGCCCACCCATGGGGCTCTCCAAGTTCGAGCTCTGCCCAGAGTAAGGGTGCTTGGGATGGGAGCTTAGGGTGGGAGATGAGCTGCCAAGGCCAGAGCCAGGGGCCCTCATGTTCATGGGGCCTAGGGCCTCCCGGGACCTGGGTAAAGAAGGTCCGTTGCTGGGCCCTGGACAGGGCAGGTGAAGTCCCTGCTCTCTGCCACCCGCTGGCCTGGAGCCTATTCCTGCTCCCCCCACACAGGCCAATATTGGGCCGTGGGGGTCCCAGCCTTTGCGCCTGCCATGGTGGCTGCACCTGTGTGAGGCCCTGCTAACCTCGGTCCCCAGGCCTGACCTCTGTGAGTACGGGGACGTCTGCACCAAGGCACACTCGGCACAGGAGCTGCAGGAGTGGGTCCAGAGGGTGCAAGCTGCGGAGCTGCGGGAGCAGGCGGCCTGGCAGGACGGGCTGGTGCCCTACCAGGTGCGGCTGCTGGCCGAGTACCAGGGCGGCGGCGGCGAGGCCCTGGTGGTAAGTGGGACCCTGTGGGCAGGTGTGGGGTGGGGTCCGGGGCAGGTGCGGGGGTCCGGGGAGGGTCCAGGGCAGCCCTGCTGAGGGCCAGGCTCCCTGCACAGCTGGCCGAGACCGTCGAGGGCGTGTCCGTCTCCTGCAACCAGCCGCTGGTGCATCGGGCCCGGGAGAAGAAGACCCAGCACAGCTGGGTGTTCACCATCCGCTCGGAGGTGAGGGGTTAACGCAGCTCCTGCAGCCTCGGGCCGGCAAGGCGCCCCAGCCCCGAGGGGAGGGGCAGCAGGGGTGAAGACGGCACGGTGGGCCGACGTGGGGAGCTGGGGTCTGGGCCGACACCCAGGCACCGCCTCTCAGTGTCTGTGTGGCCTGGAGCAGGGGCCCAGTCTCTCCGCCTCAGTTTCCTCACCTGCACACAGGGTGACTGAGACGCGGACAGGGTTCGCCGTGTCTGGACCTAGGGAGTGAGGGACAAGCCCCAGGGCCTCAGGCAGGTTCTGTGACCCCCATTTTGCAGAGGAGAAAACTGAGATCAAGAGAGTCTCAGTGGCCTGCCTGGGTCACACACCAGCTAGTGGCAGAGCCGGGACCCAAGCCCCACGCTTTGGCTGCACCACCCCGGCGGCGTCTCGGGAGGGGAGGGGTGCTGGGGCCCCCCTCACCGTGGCTGTCCTCCCCAGGACCCCCTGTTGCACGTGGCCCTGCTCAAGCAGGAGCCGGGAGCGGACTTCTCCCTGCTGGCGCCCGGCCTCCCGCCGGGCCGCCTCTACGCACGGGGGGAGCGTTTTCGCGAGCCCAGGTCCCCGACCGACTTCCGGGTGGGAGTGAGTGTGCAGACCACCTCCTTCGGCACCTTTAAGCAGTGGGTGGTCTTTGACTTTGGCCGCCGGCCGGTGCTGCTCCGAGAGCTGGAGCTGGAGCTGGGCCAGGTGCACTGCCCGGGGCTCCGGGGAGGAACGGTGCCCGGCCACTCGGAGGAGCTGGAGCGCTGGCACCCCGGCAACCGCCACGTGGTGCCTGGCGTGGAGCAGACGGCCGAGCAGACAGCGCTGATGGCCAAGTACAAGGTGCCCGCCCAGGCCCTGGAGTCCACGTGCAGCAGCCCTGCCCCGGGTCCCCCATCTCGGGCCAACTACCGGCAGAGGATGCACCAGTTCCTCTATGAGGAGGAGGCGGCTCAGCAGCGGCTCGTGGCCAAGTGAGTGTGGCTGGCGGGCAGGCAGGGGTGGCCGGGAGTCGGGACTTGGAGCTGGGCCTGGCGGCTGTGGCCCTGTGGGCTGACCCAGGTCCTCCTGCCAGGTTGTCCCTTCGGGCCCAGGTGTCCCTGAAGACAGCGCTGCAGACGCCAGCCCTGGGCATGCTCTTCGCGCCGCCCGGAGCTCTCTACGCCGAAGTCCCCATCCCCGCCTCCCTGACGCCCGACACAGAGCAGGGCTTCCTGCTGGGCCGGGCGGTCAGCACGGCCCTCGTGGCCCCGGTGCCTGCGCCCAACAGCACGGTGTTCGAGGTGCGGCTAGAGCGGCGGGCCAGGTCAGAGCAGGCGCTCTGGCTGCTCCTGCCAGCCCACTGCTGCGAGGCCCTGGGGCTGCAGCCTGAGGCCAGCCCCGTCCTGGAGGTACAGTTCCAGATCAACCCGCTGACCTTCTGCCTGTGGCACCAGGCAGTGGACGCGCTGCCTGAGGAGCGCCTGGTGGTGCCCGACTTGCCGGCCTGCGCCCTGCCGTGCCCGCGGCCTGCCCCGCCCTCCCTGCGCGGCAACTACAAGCAGAAGCTGGCCATGGCGCTCATTGCGGGCAGCGGCCCAGGGGATGGGCGGCCCGTGTCCCCGCTACTCATTTACGGCCCCTTTGGCACCGGCAAGACCTACACGCTGGCCATGGCCTCCCTGCAGGTGCTCCGGCAGCCGCGCACCAGGGTGCTCATCTGCACACACACCAACAGGTGGGCCGAGCCGCCGGGCTGGGCACGCCAGGCAGCAGTTCCAGTCCCCTGATCCTTGCAGGGACTCTCCCCACAGGGGTCGGCCTGGGCTTCACCAGGCGGGGGTCCCCTGGGGTGGGTCTGCTGTTCGGGTGAGGACCGAGGGGCCTGCGCAGAGGCCAGGACCAAGGAGAGAGCCCCGGGGCGGATGCGGCTTGGCCCGCCCAGCACTTCCTGTGGCCAGGCTTGTTTCTGATTTTTATGGAAACAGGTTTCCCCTCTGGCCAGCGTGGTCTCCTCACTCCCACGACACCCCTGCCCAGCGGGAAGAAGAGCCCAGGACGGCAGCCACGTGCCCCGGGCTGGTTCCTGGGGGAGCCTGGTCTCTGCAGTGTCTGAGGGGCTGGTGGGGGCGAGGCTGTGCCCCGGGCCTGCAGCCCTTCCCTGGCCTCTGCCCTCGACCCTGCTCCAGGCAGCGGGCGCTGGCTGTGTCTGCTCACCTGGCTGTGTCTGGGGGCTGTGCTCAGGCTCAGCTCCAGCCTCCGGCCACCCTGGGCTGCCTCAGGCCGTGTCCTTTCCAATCTACACGGGCAGCTCCTTCGCCTCCTCCAGGGAGCCCTCCCTGACCACCTGGCTCTCTGCCATTGCCCTGTCCTCGTTGGCTCTGACCTTCCTTATTTTCCATGTGTGCCCATTCCCTCCCCTGGCCTTGAGCTGCGGGGGCAGGACCCGCGTCTGTCTGCCTGGTCAGGGTCCCTGGGATCCAGGCGAGCTGGGTGCACGGTGGGAGCCTCGGCCGACCCCTGAGGCCCCAGCGAGCAGCCACGCCCTTCCCCACAGCGCCGCCGACATCTACGTGCAGGAGTATTTCCACAGCTACGTCAGCAGCGGTCACCCCGAGGCGGCTCCGCTGCGGGTGATGTACGCGGACCGCCCCCCGCGCCAGACGGACCCGACCACGCTGCGCTACTGCTGCCTGACCCAGGACCGCCGGGCCTTCCGCCCGCCCACAGAGGCGGAGCTGGCGCGGCACCGCCTGGTGGTCACCACCACCTCCCAGGCCCGCGAGCTCAGGGTGCCAGCCGGCTTCTTCTCGCACATCCTCATCGACGAGGCCGCCCAGATGCTGGAGTGCGAGGCCCTCACCCCGCTGCGCTACGCTGCGCCCGGCACCCGCGTGGTGCTGGCAGGCGACCACATGCAGGTTGCGCCCAGGCTGTTCAGCGTGGCCAGGGCCAGGGCGGCCGAGCACACGCTGCTGTACCGCCTCTTCCTGCACTACCAGCAGGAGACGCACGAGGTCGCGCGGCAGAGCCGCGTCGTCTTCCACGAGAACTACCGCTCCACAGACGCCATCGTCAGGTTCGTCTCCCACCACTTCTACCTGGCCAAGGGCAGCCCCATCCACGCCAGCGGCAAGGTCCCGAGCCACCCCCGCCACCACCCACTCATGTTCTGCCACGTGGCGGGCAGCCCCGAGCGGGACATGTCGAGGACGTCCTGGCTGAACCTGGCGGAGATCGTCCAGGTCGTGGAGAAAGTGCAGGACGTCTACGACACCTGGCCCAGCTGCTGGGGCGGCCGGGAGCAGAGATACATCTGCGCTGTCTCCCACGGCGCCCAGGTGAGCTGGCCCCTCTGACCACCCCAGCCTCGGTTTCCCCATCTGTAGGGGCTCAGTCCCCGGGGCGTGTGGGGCTGGGGTGGTGGCCCCCTCCTTGCCAGTGCAGGGCAGGCGCCCGCTGCCCCGGCCCGTGTCGCCTGCAGGTCGGCGCACTGAGGCAGGAGCTCCGGAGGAGGAACCTGGGCGAGGTGTCTGTGGGCAGCTTTGAGATCCTGCCAGGTGGGTGACCAGCGGCCGGGCAGCTGCGGGCGCCTCATCCCCTCCCGGCGCCCTGCCTGACCCACGTCCCTCGCAGGGCGGGAGTTCCGTGTCGTGGTGCTGAGCACCGTGCACAACCGCAACAGCCTGCTGGGGCCTGGGGCGCCGGCCGCGGACTTCTTCACAGACGCCCGTGTGCTCAACACGGTCCTGACCCGCGCCCAGTCCCAGCTGGTGGCCGTGGGCGACGCCGTGGCCCTCTGCTCCTTCGGGGCCTGCAGCAAGCTGTGGAAGAGCTTCATCCGTGAGTGTGTGGAGCGGTGCAGCGTCTGCCCCCAGGGCCTGTCGCTGGAGCAGATCGAGCAGGGCGTGGCCTGGGGGCAGCGCTGCGCCCTTAGGGCAGAGGGGGCCGGGGCCGCTACGCCCAGCAAGGGCATCCTGGAGGGGCCTTTGGGGGTCCCGGCCATGCAGTGCACAGCTGCCACCGCAGCCCCAGCAAGAGCAGAAGTCGGGGACCAGGCCTCGTGCGCCATGGCCCGTGGCATCACGGCCGTGGGGAGTCCCACTGTGGAGGAGGCGGCCCCAGTGCAGACAGCTGCCAGGACAGCTGCGCCGGCAGGAGGCGCGGCGCCAGGGAATGCGACAGCAGGAGCGCCCGCCGCAGAGGGCGAGGAGTCTGAGGACCCCGAGGACGCCGAGTCTGACTTCTGGCCGTCGGACGGGGAGCTCAACGCTGACGACTCCATCCTGCAGGAGCTGCTGGATGAGAGCCGGAAGATGACGGTGACCGTCGGGGAGGACGGGCTGCTGGACACTGTCGCCAGGCCCGCGAGCCCGCGCCAGGCCCGTCACTACACGAACCTGCCCTCGGCGGTTCTGCTCAAGCTGCTGGTCAGGGAGCCCGAGCTGTACCGCCGCTGCGCCTTCCTGCCGGAGACCTTCGAGCGGGCGTCCGCCGTGCCGCTGGACGGTGAGGCCTCCGATGCCATCCAGGTCAGGGGCCGCCGGAACTGCGGCATGGCCTTCAGCGGCGATGAGGTGCTGGTGAAGGTCCTCCCTGGGGCCGCTAGTGACAGAGGCCTCGCGGAGCGGCCGCAGGGCCGTGTGGTGGGTGTGCTGAAGAGGCGGCGGCAGGACCTGGCATTCGTGTGTCGCGTGGACGAGTGGGACCCCCGCATCATGGTCCCCATCAATGGCTCCGTGACCAAGATCTTTGTGGCTGAGCTAAAGGACCCGCTGCAGGTGCCCGTCTACCGCCTGCACCAGGGCCGGGTGCAGCGTGTGGGCCAAGAGAGGCTCACGCCTGAGGCCCGGCGTGGCCGGCTCTTCTGGGTTCGCATCGTCCTGTGGCGGACCCGCTTCTACTACCCGCTGGGCGTCGTCTTGGAGGTGCTGCCCGAGGCCACCAGCTGGGACCGGGGTCTCCATATCCTGGATCTGGAGTATGGCCTCAGGGCACCCTCGCCGGACCCAGCTGCCGTCACCAAGGTGCTGCAGAAACACCGGGCGGAGCTCGGACGTGTCGGTGGCCGGCGGGAGGACTGCCGCCACTTACTGACCTTCACGGTGGACCCCCAGGACGCCTGCAACCTGGACGATGCCCTCAGTGTCCGGGACCTGGGCCCCAGCTACGAGGTGGCCGTGCACATCACGGATGTGGCCAGCCTCCTGCCCAGGGACGGGGCGCTGGACGTGGAGGCCCGCAGGCGGGGCACGGCGTTCTACGCGCCTGGCCGGGAGCCGGTCCCCATGCTGCCGGCCAGCCTCTGCCGGGACGCACTCAGCCTCCTGCCGGGCCAGGACCGCCCGGCCCTGTCGCTCTTCCTCACCATGGAGAAGGGCAGCGGCCAGCTCAGGGGCCTGCGCTTTGCGCTCTCCGTGGTCTGCTCCGACCGGCAGCTGAGCTACGAGGAAGCCGAGCGGGTGATCCGGGAGCACGCGGGCGCCGGCCGTGAGCTGCCAGCATGCCTGGACTCTGTGGATGCCTGCGTGGTGGCTGCGTTCCACTTCTCCCGCGTGCTGCGCCAGCGCCGCCTGCAGGGCGCCTGTCTCTACGAGCAGCTGGACGAGGACAGCGCCCCCGGTTTCCGCGCAGCCCACCTCATGGTCAAGGAGTACATGATCCAGTTCAATAGCCTCGCGGCAGAATTCCTGGTGGGCGGCGAGCGTACGCGCACGGTCACGCCTCTGCGCTGGCAGCCCGCACCCAGCAGCCACCAGCTGAAGGCCGTGTCCGAGAAGCACGGGCCACTCGTGCCCCTGTCGCTGCACCTCAGCCACCACCTGCGTGGCGGCGGCCGCCCCCCGCCGCAGCTGCAGGTCCTGGCCTCCCTCTGGAAGCAGGTCCAGTGTGCCGCCCGCAGCCGGGACTACGAGCAGATGGCGGACTTAATCGCCACGGATGACATGCACCCCTCACTGGCGCCCGCGGGCCTCGACTTCCGAAAGGCCCTGGGCCGCTCTGTCTTCGGCCGCTCCAGCCAGGACACGCAGCTGCAGGCCGGACACTACATGCTGCAGGTGGGCCGCTACACCTGGGCCACCTCGCCCATCCGCAGGTACCTGGACGTGGTGCTGCAGCGGCAGATCCTGCTGGCGCTGGGCCTCGGGGGCACCCCGTACTCGGCCAGGGACATCGACAGGCTCTGCCTGGACTTCGGCCGGCAGCACGCGCAGGCGCAGAGCTACCAGCGCCGGGCCCAGGGCCTGCACCTGGCCGTGCAGCTCAGGGCGCAGCCTCGCCACAAGCTGGGCTTCGTGGTGGACGTGGACGGCGGTGGCCGCGGCCTCAAGCTGCTCTTCCCCACCCATCGGGAGACGCTGCCCGACCCCTGCCCCGTCCTCTACCGTGCCCTGCAGCTGGCCGAGCCGCCCCGGGGCCCCGCGGGCCAGCCCAGCCTGCAGCTCCTGTGGCGGCGCCGCGTCTACTCCACGCAGGGCTCCCAGCCAGCCTTCCCGACGCCTGGCGCCCAGCACAACCCACACACCCGGACCATCAGCGCAGCCGTGTGGCAGCGGCTGCTGGTGTTGGTTGAGGAGCGGCGCTGGCTGGAGGCGGCCGCCCTCGTCCAGGAGCAGGGGGAGGAGGCCTTGCCGGGGCGGGAGCTGGTGCAGGTGCGGCGGAGCCGCTGCGGCCACTTCCTGGAGGTGGCCCAGGAGCTGGGCAGCGGGGACACGCTGCAGGTGCAGCTCGGCGCCAGCCTGCAGCGCGGCTTCCTGGCGCCCACCCTGCAGCTGTGGGCCGTGGCGCCCGGCCTCAGCCTCTGCCTGGAGCACGTGGAGCGGCCTGGGGACTGCTTCTTGGGCCACACACACCGGGCACCCCAGCACCGGTACCGAGACGTAGACGAGTACGCCTGTGTGTGGCAGCCGTTCTGCGCCCTGGAGTCGGTCACCAGCGCGGTCGCCGAGAACAGCTCCATCACGCTGCAGCACCTGCGGCTTTCCTGGGACGCGGAGCGGACCCCGCAGGGGCAGCTGCAGGGCACCTTCTGCCTGGAGGCCTCCTTCCTCCGGGAGAACTGCATCGACGTCGACCTCGGCCGCTGCTACCTCTGCATCCGGCTGGAGGGGCTGCACGTGCCTCCTGGGACCCCAGCCCCCGGGCCCAGCGGCCTCGGCCCCCTCCTGAGCGTGGACCCTGGCACGTACACCTGGGTGGCCCACGGGCTGACCGAGGACAGCGACCAGGAGAGCTGGGTGGACGGGCAGGAGGCCCCCGGGCAGGTGCATTTCTTCATTCACCACATGGCCATGGAGAAGGTTCCAGAAGATGTGCTGAGGCCAGGCACCCAGTTTACTGTCGAGGTGCTGCCCAAGCAGCTTCCCGATCTGTGAGTGGTGGGGTGGGGAGGGCTCCCCGGATCTCCTGTCCAGGGGCAGCGGCCCGTGGGGCACAGCCCTCCCCGCGGGTGCTTGGAACCAGCGTCTGTCTCCACCCAGCCGCAAGGAAGAAGCTGTTCGCAGACTGGCGAGAGCGTCCCCGCTGGTCACCAGCATTGCCCTGGGGTGGCCCATCCCGCAGGCTCGACACCTGCCCCGCCAGCAGCCCCTCCCCAGAGGTAGGCCTGCCCCGCCCCCACCTGCCCCGCCCCGCCCCGCCCTGCACCCGTGCTCAGGGCGGCCTGTCCCCACGCCACCCCTCAGCAGCCACCAGCAGGTTCCTGGCGCGACAGACCTTCGACATCCCTGGAGGCCGCCACAAGCTGAACGCCAGCCAGAATGGGGCCGTCAGGGAGGCCCTGAGGAAGCCATTTGCGGTCATCCAGGGTCCGCCAGGTGGGCGCGTGGGGTGCTGGGGGGTGGTGTGGGCAGGGCCCCAGGGCGGAGGGTGGGGCTCTGCTCACCGTTCTCGGGCTGCAGGTACAGGGAAGACGGTTGTGGGCCTCCACGTCATCTACTGGTTCCACAAGTCCAACCAGGAGCAGGGGCAGCCCGGCAGCGCCCCCGGCGGGGAGAGGCAGCCCGGGGGCCCCTGCATCCTTTACTGCGGCCCCTCCAACAAGTCGGTGGACGTGCTGGCAGGTGTGTGGGGGGGCGCCGCGGGGCTGGGGGGCCGCGCAGGCCAGGCAGGCACTCAGCCCCCGACTCCTGCAGGGATGCTCCTGAGCAGGGCAGAGCTGAGGCCCCTCCGTGTGTACAGCGAGCAGGTGGAGGCCAGCGAGTTCCCGGTGCCCGGCGTGGGCAGCAGGGCCCTGCCCAAGAAGGCCCCTCGGGAGGGGCGGCCGAACCCGGCCCTCAGGTGCGGCTGCCTGCGCTCGTGCTCTTGCCCGGAGGGGCGGCCCCTTGCGGTCCAGGCCCTGCCGTGGGTGGGGCTCACCAACCCTCTACCCGCAGGAGCATCACCCTGCACCACCGGATCCGACAGGCCTCCAACCCGCTCGCGCCCGCCGTCAGGGCCTTTGACGCCCGGCTGCAGAAAGGGGAGGTCTTCTCCAGGGAGGACCTCATCGCGTGAGTGGCCGGGGCCGGGGCGGGAGCTGCCTGCCGGCATGGGGCATCCAGCTGACGCAGGCAGTGTTCCCGCCACAGGTACAAGAGGGTCTTGGGGAGGGCTCGCAGGTTCGAGCTGGACCGGCACGTGGTCATTCTCTGCACGTGCTGCTGTGCGGCTGCCGCCAGCCTCAGGAGCCTGGACGTCCGGCAGATCCTGGTGGACGAGGCGGGCATGGCCACCGAGCCCGAGACCCTCATCCCCCTGGTGCACTTCCCACAGGCGGAGAAGGTGAGGGTCGGCACCTGGCGTCCCTGGGGCAGATCCCCACCCGGGTGCCGCCCTGCAGAGCCGACTGGTGATGGCTGCTGTCCCCCAGGTGGTTCTTCTTGGGGACCACAAGCAGCTGCGGCCCGTGGTCAAGAACGAGCGGCTACAGAACTTGGCGCTGGACCGGTCCCTCTTCGAGCGCTACCACAGGGACGCCTACATGCTGGACACACAATACCGCATGGTGAGTCCCGGCCCACGCAGGGCCACACCTGGCCTGCCGACAGGGCCCCTCACCCGCACATCCTTGGCCCACAGCACGCCGGCATCTGTGCCTTCCCCTCCGCGGAGTTCTACCACGGGAAGCTGAAGACCTGGCAGGGCCTGAGGCGGCCACCCAGTGTCCTGGGCCACGCCGGCAAGGAGAGCTGCCCTGTCATCTTTGGCCACATGCAAGGCCACGAGCAGAGCCTGCTGGTGTCCACAGACGAAGGGAATGAGAACTCCAAGGCCAACCTGGAGGAGGTGGCAGTGGTGGTGAGTGTCAGCGAGACCCTCCCTGGAGCCCTGTGGGTGGGGAGGGGGTTTCCTGGAGGAGAGGGGAGAGGGGAGGGACCAGGGAGGGGGCTTCCTGGAGGAGGGGGGCCAGGGAGGGCTTCCTGGAGGAGGGGGCAGAGAAGCTGAGGGAACAAGTGAGGCTCTCATGCCCAGGGCAGCAGAGGCACCAGGGTCATCTTCATCCCCCAGGTCTCCATCGCCAAGCAGCTGACCCTGGGGAGGATGGTAGAGCCCAGGGACGTTGCCGTCCTCACCCCCTACAACGCGCAGGCCTCGGAGATCCGCAAGGGCCTCCTGAGGGAGGGTGTGAGCGGCGTGACGGTGTCCTCCATCACCAAGAGCCAGGGTGAGGCTGGCGTGGGGCCGGCGCACGTGGGCCTGGGGCAGCAGCGGCAGGGCCTCACCCCCCCTCCCCGCAGGGAGCGAGTGGCGCTACGTGCTGGTGAGCACCGTCCGCACCTGCGCCAGGAGTGACCTGGACCAGCAGCCCACTAAGGCCTGGCTCAAGAAGTTCCTGGGATTCGTCGTGGACCCCAACCAAGTGAATGTGGCCATCACCCGGGCCCAGGAGGGGCTCTGCCTGATCGGTGAGGCGGGGCTGGCTCCCCCCAGGTGGGGATGGGCCAGGGGTTGGGGGGCTGGGGGTGGGCACGGCAGCCTCCTCTGACCCCCCCCACAGGCGACCATCTCCTCCTGCGATGCTGCCCGCTCTGGCGGCACCTCCTGGACTTCTGCGAGGCCCGGCAGAGCCTGGTGCCCGCCAAGCAGGTGCGGGTCCGGAGGAGGCCAGCGCTGTCTTCCTGAGGAGCCCACTGCCTTGGGGTGTTGGGATGCAGAGGGCAAGGCCCAGTGACTCTGCTGCCGGCCTGGGGGTCCACTCGGCAGATTGCCACGTGCCCTGGTGGCCACTGCCTCAGCCTACCTGCCCTGGCCGGGGCCTGCCGGCCCGTGCTGTGCTGCAAGGGCCACGGCACAGTCGTGGCCTGTGCCGGGGCAGGAAGCAGGCTGGGCATGACCTGCCTGTAGGGCATGACCTTGGGAGGAAGGAGAAGGGCTTAGGGGGTCCGTCCCCTTCCTGCTGTGCCGCTATTGTGGGGACATTCAGGCACAGGGAAGCCCCTCAGGGGCTGAGAGGGGCCTCGTCGGGACGGCGTGAAGAGGTTCTGTTGTCGCTGGGACGTTCTGGGGCCAGGAAGGAAACTGCACTTTGGTCTTTGGACGCCGCCCGTGGAGCTGGGCTGATTTTCTATTTTGAAATAAACTAAAGCCAGTGATTCACGGGCACAGGGACCTGGCCCCGACCGGAGCAGGGAGGCCTGTCTGGTGCTGGGACCTGGCCCTGTGTCCCTTGGGGGCCGCTCACCGGGCAGAGGGCAGACCAGAACCAGATGCCCACACCTGCAGCACCAGGCCCTGCGGCCACGCAGTGCGCTGTGGGCGGGGGGAGGGGGGCTGGCAGCCGCTCGAGGACTCCTGCCGCCCCGCAGACTCCCGCCTGGAGCTCGGCCCCACCTCTGCACCAGGTCGCTCCCCGCTCTCGCCCAGTGCGGTTCTGGGCTCGTGCAGCCTGTGCCGCCTGCACCTGGCGGCCTCTCCCCATGACCTCGCTGCAGCCCATGGGGAGACTCCTGGTGTTTTCCACAAACCCAGTTCCTACATTCCAACTTTTGTATCTCAGACCCTGGACTATGTGATTGCATATTAATTTCATCATAAAGACCATCCTGAAAGCTCTTCCCACTTCTGGGTGTTTTGAGATCTGGCAGGGGAGGGGCCCATCCTGCTTGGGGAGTGGCCGTGGGTCCTGGACTCCAGAGCACGTGGGGGACGGCCCCTGTTTTGTGGCTGGTGGCTCTGGCTGCGGCAGCTGAGGGGGGATCTGCCAGGAGCTGGGGGCAGTTCCGGGTGCTGGGGGCCAGCCCAGTGCGCTCTGTCCGCAGGTACCGCACACCCTCCAGGCCGACTTGGGACTGGGATTCTGTCAGCATTTGGCTAGTTGGTGGCTGGGTCTCCAGTGGCTCCTGGGCCGGGCTGCTGCTGGAGATGCGGGGTGGGGGGCCCGGCCTGTGACCCTCACAGGCCCAGCCGCGGAGGGGCTGCAGCGTCACTGTGGGGAAGAGGGGTCCCCACAGGCCTCCGTGTCCCAGGCATCTGCGGAGGGAGGGAGGACACCTGCTGCCTTGAAGAGCACTTCAGAGCGTGGAGGGCTGTTCCGGAAATCACGAAGGGCCTCTAGGCGAGGGGTGGGGGGGTTCCGGGAGGAAGGGATGTTAGCAGGGTCTGCACCAGCGGTGGGAGGGTAGTGGGGGGCAATGGTCAGAGCACGGGGTGGCGGCGGCCCCCACCCAGGCTGCCCCTCTCCGTGGGGTCGGTGCCGTTTCTGAGGAGCAGGAGGACTCTGCCCTGGACCCCGGGGGCGGCCCTGTCCTGCGGGACATCCAGGAGTGACTCCCATAGCCACGTGCCAGAGTGCCAGCTTGACCCCAGGAGGGCGGGGAGCACACGGCCACGGGACACACACCGCAAGCTGGGGGGAGCCAGGCCTTTCTCACCAACCACCCCACCATCACAGGGGCTCCCTGTCCCTGCCTGCCCTGCGCCCACCATACCCGGTTGTCCCAGAGCAGGTCCCAGTGACCGCCTTGGTGTGCGTAGTGTGGGACGGAAGCTGGCGTCTGTGTGCTGGGTGCAAGGTGCTGCCCTCCCAACCTGGGCATGGCCGTGCGGCAGGGCGGGCAGAGCTGTGCGTCCACACCATTAGGCTGGACAGTGTCTGGGGCAGTGAGATGTTGGCTCCGCTGGGGGTCACATGACCAGGTTGGAGGCTCCCCAGGCAATGGTGGGGCTGGGGGTCGGGGGCTGGAGGGACGGCCCCCGAAAAGTAGCCTCAGCACTGGCCAGTAGGAACACCTCAAGATTGGGTGCCTATGAACTTCAGCTTTTCTTGGGGAGAAGGTAAGACTTTTATCCTTTATTTTAAAAATAAAATATTCTCTTGCCGAGGCCTTGGCCTTGGGCACTCTGGCTCCAAGGAAGCTGGGGGTGCCAGTGCCAGGGCTGCGATTGTCCCAGACAGGACCTAGGAGAGCCAGTTCCCCAGGAAGCCCCCGCCCGGGAAGTGGGTCAAGAAAGCCAGAGTCGGGCTGACATGGGGGGACGGGGCTGAGCCCCTGCGGGGCAGCTCTTACCACTGGAGCTGGCGCTCCTTGCTCCAGGGTCAGCTGTCCCGGAGGGTCCGGCCTGGGCTGCCCCTGGAGGACGGCAGGCGCTAAGGGGTAGAGCCAGAAAGAACACACGGCCGCTGCTGCCTGTAAAACGTTAAGTAGGTTGTTCCTCTATATTAGTGGATAAATACTAGAAAATCATCTCTCGGAAGGTGTGGTCAGGGGTGGGCCGGGTTTGCCCAGCCAACAGGGGGCGGGCCCCTCAAGAGGCCCTGGCTTGGTCTGCAGGGTGAGGCTGTCCCGCCAGGGCTCGTACACCAGCGTGTAGCTCTCTGCCCTCTTGATGGTGAACTTGTAGGAGCGGCTGGGCAGCAGGTTTCGGATGTCGAAGGTGAAGGTGGCCACCGGGATGATGCCGCGCTGCGCGCACTCCTGCTGTGTCCGTGGGTCCAGCAGCTTGAAGCGCAGCTCGAACGGCTCCGGCACTGGTGGCTGGACGGTGACGAACCAGCGCAGACTGACCCAGTCCTGGTGGGCCACCGACTCCTTCCGGTCGAACATGACGGGCATCTTCGTGCTCAGCATGAGCTGGATGTGTGGGATCTTGGTGGCGCCGACATCAGACACGAGGCGGTGCTTGACGTGCAGGCGTCCTGGCACCATCATGGCCAGGAAGTTGTCCATGACGGCCGACAGGTCTGCCAGCCGCTGCTCCACGCGCCCCCAGCCCGCCAAGAAGGGCCGTGGGTCTGGCGACTCGAGCAGGGCGTCCAGCTCGGCGCGGCCACGGTCCAGTTGCTCCAGCAGGTCCCCAAGCAGCAGGAGCTGGATCTTGGTCTGCGCTGTGCCCACCTTCTTCATGCGCTGGAACTTCCAGGGGTCGAGCTGGAACATGGTGTTGGGCAGCACCAGCGGGTTCTGGTCGCCCAGGGCCAGGTGCTTGGGGAGCACCTCAATGTAGTAGGAGCACTTCCTAAGCAGCTGCACACGGGCATGGTGGCGCTTGAGCAGGTGGGGGCTCAGGTCCGTGGTCAGGAACTCCTGCAGTGCCGTGCGCCGGCCCATGTAGGTCCTCCAAGCCTCCAGCTCCAGCAGCTGCTGGTCCTCGGCCTCCTCCTGGTCCAGGAAGGGCTGGCGACTGCCCAGCTTCATCTCATCCAGGCCCAAGCCTGTCGCCTGGAAGCTCATTGTCTGGGAGCTGGGGGTGGAGGGGCAGGCATGAGCCACCGCAGCCGGGCTGACCTCTGCCACCCTCCCAGGGGCGTGTTCAGGACAGGGTTTCGGCGGGTCGGGGAAGCGTCAGGCCCCCTGCCCCACACTGGGCCTTCCGTTCTTCCCTCGGGGGCATGTGTCCAGGGAAGAGGCTGCCTGGAGGGCCGGCTGAGGGCAGGCTGTGGTTTGGACAAAAGTGCGTGTTGAGGGCCAAGGAGTCTCTTCCAGGGGCCAGTGGCCATCTGCAGTGACGAGACAGGGTGGGGCTAGGACAGTGGCCCCTGGGGCCAGAATAGCCGGGGCAGAAGCCCCAGCCACTGACCAGCATGTGGCCTGGCCAGGGCCTCAGTTCCTCATCTGAAATGGGGCGCTGGTGCCCCTCGGGGCTGTGGAGAGGATTCAGGGTGACCCCAAGGGGCAGGGACCCCCTTGGGGACACTGGTGGACTGTCCTCCCTGGGGACTCTCCACGGCTCAGCATGTGGCTGCGCAGAGGGCAGCCCTGGGAGCAGTGAGTGCACCAGCACCTCTTTACCGAGCCCGTGGCACACCTGGGGCCTGGCGACGCACTCACTGGCTCACGAGGGGGGAGATTCTGTCACCCCACCTCACCGACGGGCCCTAGGGCTCAGAGTCCAGCGCTGGCTCTTGCTTTGGGGTTCGAGCCCAGCTGGGGCCCCAGAGCCTGACCCGTCCCTGGACCTCTGAGCCCTGGGCGTTGGTGTGAGGGGTTGGGGGCAGCCGGGGCCCCAGGCTCCCCGGAGAACAGGCCAGCATCTCCGGCCACCGTCCCTGCTCCCAGCTACCCTCCGGGTGAGGCGGCCCCCAGTTCTGGGCCATGGCATCCCCTGGAGAGTCCAGGTTGTCACAGCAAAGGGTGGTTGGCTGGATAAATTGCAAGTGAGACTTGCCACTGCCAAAAGGCTGACCGTTGACCTTCTTGGGGCGGGGCCAGCAGAGGGCGTCTGGGGGGAGGAGCAAGCTGAGAGCAGGCCCCGGGACCACCCCCCACCTCCCCCGGCCAAGTCCTGCTCTGGTTGGAGGCTGGGTGGGCTTCACCAGGGCAGCCCGGCCTCTGCTGCTGCTCTGGGACTGTCCAGTGGCCGCCAGCCGCCCGCTTGGAAAACTGCGGAGGGGCTGCTTGTGACCCAGGGGAAGGTGGCCCTGAGCCCTGGCTGTGGCCCTGAGACCCCCTCTCCACCACGCTCCCCTCGCCCGGAGCCCCTAGCCCTCCTCTCCCAGCCCCGGGCGCCCCGCCGGCCCCCCACTTGCCCTGTCTCCTGGAGGGGAGCCGAGGGCACTGCCCGCTGCCACCAGGCGAGCGCCTCGAAGGCCAGGGGGTTGCCATGGCGACCGCAGGCCACTGTGACGGCGGGGTGGGGGTGGGGAGCCCACGGCGTCAGGGTGAGAGGAGACCCCGCCCCCTGTCGCGCCTCCGGCCCTGCAGGGGCCGCGGAAGCCGGGATGCCCTGCTCCGGAGCGGCGGGGCGCACGCGCGCGCTTTCCCCGGGACCAGCCGCGGGCTCCCGGGTCCCCAGCCCGGCCCCGCTCGCCGCTCGCAGCACGGGGGAACCGTGGGCGGCGAGACCCGCGCCCCACTTGGGGCCACCGTGGGCCGCCAGTCCGCGGGCCAGGCTGCAAGCGGGTTCCGCGAAAGCGGGGAGCCGAGACCGGCGACCGTCCTGCGCGCACAGCGCTCTCCGCCGGGGCCTTTCCGGCTGGGTACCGGGAAGGGGCCTCCTGCTCCACGCCCCAACCGGAGCCCGCCCTCGGGAACCCCTCGGAGGAATTTGGGGGAGGAAGAGGCCGAGACCTGGCGGGCGGGTGTGGAGGCCCCGACCTGGGCACCAGCGGGTCTGGAGAGACACGGCCTCCACAGCTCCAGGGAGCCCCCAGAGCGTCCTGAGGCCCTCCTGTCCCGTTCGTGCCCCCAGCTAGACTCGGGACCGCTGGGGCAGCAGACCCTAGCGCTCACTGCCCACACCTGGCGGCTGCAAGCAGATAGGCAAGGAGCGGCTCCACATGGACCGAGCTTCCCTGGCCTACAGGGTGTCAGTGAGGTCAGGCCCTGGGGGAGGGGGCTGTGACCTCCAGACACCTGACCCAGGCAGGGGCAGGGAAGCTGAGGTGGACCCAGCAGACCCTTGCTGCCAGCCCCACCTCCCCGGAACCAGGAAAGCCCCTTCGCCCTGGTCCGTGTCCTCACTCGACTCAGTGCTCCCACAGGGAAGGACCAAGGCACAGAGAGGTTCAGCCCAGTCCCCAAAGGCACAAGGCCGGCGAGTCTGAGAGCCGGATTCTAGCTCCGTCTTCTGACCCTGTCCAGAGCAGTCCTGCGCCCACAGCCCTCCCCTGACTCACCTCTGCCCCTGCCCGGTTAGGAGGTGAGCTCATGGGGGTGTCGGGCAGAGCAGGTGAGGGGCTGTCGGCGGGGTTGCCCGTGTTGCCCCAGGCGGAGGTGGTGGGGAAGGGAAGGGGTGTGCACGACTTTCAGGGGTGCCGAGAACCACCCAGGAGGAGGTGGTGAAACCAGCTCTGGCACAAAGCAAGGGGCAGAGGTGCCTGGAGGAGGAAGATGTGGGTGGGCCAGATGAAGAGCGCTGATTTGGGGGTTGGTGGGGTGGAGGGGCGGAGACATGCCAGGGCAGAAGCCCAGCGGGGGCTGAGGGTTTGTGGGGCCACAACCAGGACTGAGGAGGGCCCGGTCCAGGCTGGGTGGGGTGCAGGGTCAGGTGGGTGCAGGGTGGGGCGCACGGTCGGGTGGGTGCAGGGGTCAGAGTGGGGTTCAGGGTCAGAGTGGGGCACAGTGCAGGGTGGGGCACAGTGCAGGGTGGGGTGCGGGGTGAGGCGGCGGCCTCTGTGGAGCGCTCCCCACCAAGCTTTCTCCACTGGGCAGTCCTCTCTGGCCTGGCCCCCCTCTATGTGTATATATCTGTATCTTTTTCTTCTTTCTTGGGAAAATAAACTTTGACTTGTGTATTTGCTAAACTTTGAGAATTCTTTCTCCCACGGTGGATGACTTCGTAGCTAACAGGCATAAGCTCCAGGCCCTTCCAGGCAGCCCGTCAGCACCTGTGAGTGCAGCTGTTTGAGCCCCACCCGGCAGGGGTCTCCCTTGCGCAGAGCCTGGCGAGGTCGGCCGCTCGCCCGGCCGTCCCGCTGTGCCAGCCAGGAGGGCAGCTCCCTCCGATAGGGCCCGTGAGGACCAGTGCGTCTGTGTCGCTCACACTGAATTGAACTTCCCGGCAGGCTGGCTTCCCAGTTTATTCATATCCCTGAGTCGGGGGACCAGATGTCCTGGCCGCAGTGGCCTTTGGGTGTCTCCTGGCCATTGGGTGGTGCAGAAGCCACATGACACCATCATCTGCGCCTCTGCCTTGGCTCTGTGTGCCTGGCCCACCCTGAGCCTCCCACAGCCCAACGCCTCATTTCACAGTGCGAAACTGGGGCACCGGAAGCCCCTCCCCTGCCTTGCTCCGAGCCTCGGCTCCCGCACTGGGGCCTCTGCCTCACACGGGGTCTCAGGATGTCGTTAACAGAAGATTTGGCCAACATGGAAGTAACAAGGCAGTTTTTCACATAAGCCCAGCACGGTGCTTGGCAGCTGCGCTGGTGCTGAGCAGCAGCCACTACCCCGCCGCCCCACTTCTCCGGGGGTGGCTGCCAGGCTGGTGGTGCCCTCGCGTTCCCCACTGTCCTCAGGTTGCCACACGCCTGGCCTGGCAGGGCAGGGCCACCCCTGTGGCCTGGTCTGGGCAGAAGAAGAGGTTGCCAGTCCTGCCAGCCCCACCCCACTCCTGTCTGCACACCTACCGGAAGCAGGCGGGAGCCTCTGGAGTGACTGCGGGGGTGGTGTCGCCTGTCACCCCACCTGCACGTGTGGGTAGGGACGCCACGCAGGGAGCTTGCTGACCACGCCCGGCTATCCCACCGGCCCTTCCAGTTTCTCCCTGGAGTCCCAGCCGCTCCCACACTCAGCCTCTGCCCGGGCAGGGCCTGCAGCCTGGCGTGGTGACCAGGCCGGCCAGAGCGCTCCCGTCGGCAGCCGGACGCCTGCGGGGCATGGAGCCCTTCCTCAGGAAGCGGCTGACCTTCCTGTCCTTCTTCTGGGACAAGGTCTGGCCTGCGGGTGAGCCGGACAGCAGCATCCTTGGGCCTCTGGATCCCGCTGCTGATGCAGGGCCAGAGCCCCCTGCCGCTGCGGAGCCCTGCGGCCCCCCGGCGCCGGGTGCACAGCTCTATCGTGCGCTGCATGACTTCACGGCACGGAGCGTGGAGGAGCTGAGCGTCAGCTGCGGGGAGCGGCTCTATGCCCTCAGGGAGGAGGGGCCCTACATCTTTGCCCGCAGGCTCTCGGGCGGGCACAGTGCCGGGCTCGTGCCCATCACCTGCGTCGCCAAGGCCACCCCGGAGACACTCACAGACCAACCGTGAGTACCGCGGCCTCAGAGGCCAGAGCCTGCCGCCTCCAGGCTGGGAGACGGGCATCGCGTGTCCACGTCCATTCGTTCTTCCGCACACGGGCAGTGGTGGCGTGGCGCCCAGGTGCGGCTGTGACTGAGCAGCCAGGTGCAGCCTGTGCTGCCGGGAGGGGGCAGGTCTGGAGACCGAGGAGCTGCTCGGGCCAGGCCCCCAGCGGGCGTCACCCGGGCCCTCCTGCCCTCACACAGGGCGTCCGGTGTTCACTGCGTGGACTCTGCTTGCAGGGCAGGGGCTGGGGGCAGCGCCGGGTGGGAGAGGGCTCGTGCTCTGGGAGCTCCCAGGGCGGGCAAGTGAGCACGGAACTTAGATGCCGCGAGTGCTGAGAGGGGTGATGTGTCCACCTGCCGCTCCTGTGTCCACACTCGCCCTACTGCCCGCGCTGGGCCCAGGTGTGGGCAGGCGCGGCCTGGCCTGTGACTGCTGCCCACGGGCTTGTTTGGTGAGTGGCACAGGTGGGGCCCAAGGCTGGAGCTTGCTGGGGGCTCCTCAGAGGTGTGTGGTGGTGGACACATCACAGGGCGGGGACACCTGACCCAGATCCTGGGATGTGACCCCACCTGCCTCCCCGCAGTGCGGTGGTCAGCCCAGATTCCTGGCTGCTGCCGTCCCCACTGTCCAGACAGGCCTGGTCCTGGCCCAGCTGGGGACCCTTAGGTGGAGGCACCTCCTCCAGCAGCAGCCGCCAGGAGGCATTGTGCCCAGGAAGCGCTGGTCCAGCAAAGCCAGGTCTGGCCGCCCAGTGGGGCTGCCCTGGGCAGCTGCCCCGGTCCTGTGCCTGGCGGGGCCAGGCGTGACCCCTGGGCCTGCCTCTGCAGTCCCACATTGAGCTGTGGCATTGCCAGGGCTCCTCTGGCCTCCTGGGGGCCCGGGGCACCCACACATTCTCCTGGGGGGTTGCCTGGGGTGGGCAAAGCCGGGCTCCAGCCCTCGCCCCACGCCTGCCCGGCTTGCTCTGAGCAGCGGGCAGGGCCGAGCAGCCATTCTGGGGTGGGGGGCTCACAGTCACCGCAGAGTGTAGCTCCCGGAGGCCGGGCCAGGCAGGACTGGGAGCTAATGACCGCCTGGCGGGAGATGAAAGGGCTGACCACACTCACAATGTCATTAGCCCGGTGCCTGGCCCACGCCCCAGGGAGAGGCCCCGAGGCACATCCCCTATAGCTCAGGGGGTCCACAGGGGCCCAGCCCGCATCCCCCAGGCCCTCCGGGGCTGGGAGGGGACCCTGGAGTCCCTTCACACGTGAGAAGCTGTCATCTCCTCACGGCAGGCCCCAGAAGGCAGGGGCCCTGGCTGCAGGAGGTGCTCAGTGGACAGAACGTGGCAACCTCATGGGCTGCGCCTCCTGCCCAAGTCTGTGCGCGTCCCCTGAGCCTGCTGCCCCACAGGTCTCGCCTCGGGAGACCATGTTCCCCTGGAGACCCAGTCCAGGCCTGGCCACACCCTCGACGCTGCCCCACGTCCAGCTGCTACAGCCCCTGCTCCTGGGCCTGGGCCTCTCACATGCCGTGGCCTCCCCTCTCCCGCAGCGCAGCTGGCCTGCGGCTCCTGGCTCCCCTTCTGGCAGGCCCTGTTCCAGTGCCCTGGCCCCCACTCAGGCGGCACAGCGTGCCCAACCCGTCCCCCTGCCCGTGTGCGGATTCGCCGAGAGGGGCATCGGCTCCCAGGTTGCCCTCCTGGTCCCGCTTCTGCGAGGCGCAGAGCCGTCCCCACGCCCCGGCTCACTGTGCCCCCATCGCGTGGACGAGGGGGCAGGCCTCACTCTCTGGGTCCACGGAAGGTCCCAGAAGTGGGAGGCCCCAGGCGGAAGCTGAGTCAGGTGTGGAGCCCCGGCCTGGGCCTTGGGAAGCGGCCCACGCGATGCTGGACCAGGAGCTTTGCTGCTCCTGCCAAGGATGTCTCCGGAGCCCAGGAAGGAGTGGAGCTGGGAGCCGCAGCGGCCCACGCTCAGGCACGGGCTCCTTGTGTCCCGGAGCCCGAGGCCTGGTGCCTGGAGCTGCTGCCTCTCGTGCGCCCAGTGTCCTAGAGGCGGCCTCTGTGCAGACAGAGGGGACAGAGGGCCGGGGGCTTGGGCCGGCTGTGCCGGGCACGGCCCTTCGGAGGGGACTCAAGGTGCTTTCGACCTCCCCCTGGTGCCCCTTGCCTCCCCCAGCCAAGCTCAGGCCTCTGGAACCTTCCAGCTGCTCTGGGACTGAGCCCCGCTGTGGTCACCCCCACTGGCCACTTGCCTAAGGCAGGTGGGCCATGCCAAGCCAGGTGCTGCCTGTGGTCCTCTATGGCCACCACAGCCCTCCTCGGGGCCGGGCTCCCTGTGGGGGTCCTGGGGACTCGGCCACGGCTCGGGTCTGGCAGGTCAGCCTGTGGCCGGGGCTGGGGCTGGGGCTGGCAGTACCTTTCTACACAGGAAACGGGGTCACTTGCAGCAGGGCTAACTGGCCTGTGGCCTGGGTGAGGAACTGTGTCACCTGTGGGAGCACAGCCCAGCTCGCCTGATGGCAGCCGAGTCAGCTCCGCTGGCCCCAGCCCTGCCCTCGATCCCCCAGACCTCTCTGGCGGCCGAGGCAGCGCAGGCCCCAGCCCCGGGCGCTCCTTCTCCCCGCGAGGTGGGGGCAGCTGGGGCCGGCCAGGAGCCAGCACGGCGCAGGGCACTGGGGACCCCCAGCTGAGGTGCCCGTGGCCTGGCAGAGGTCACGGGGCTCCCGGGCCCGCAAGCTGACCCCACGCCCTCTGTTCACAGCTGGTTCTTTGGCAGCACCAGCCGGACGCAGGCCCAGCAGATGCTCCTCTCCCCCGACAACGCGCCCGGGGCCTTCCTGGTCCGGCCCAGCGAGAGCAGCCTGGGGGGCTACTCGCTGTCAGGTATGCGGGGCCCCGCTGTCCCCCAAGGGCGCTCGCCCAGCCCACCAGGCCAGCGTCCCCCGGCAGTGCTGGGCCCTGGTGCACACCCAGCCCTGCCCAGGCCTGAAGGAGACATGCGGGTCACCTCCTGCACTTGCCCACTCACTCATTCATTCATCCACTCATTTGTTCACTCACTCATCCACTCATTCATTCATCCAATCATTTGTTCACTCACTCATCCACTCATTCATTCATTCATCCACTCACTCGGTCACTTATTCATCTACTCACTCATTCCCTCACTCCTCCACCTACCCACTCATTCATTCACCCCTTCATCATTCATTCACTCATTCGTTTACTGATTTATTTATTCATTCATTCACTCATCCATTTATCCATTTACCACCACTCGCCTTTTCATTCTTTCATCCACGCATTCATTTATTCACATATTCTTTCATTTATTTACTACTCATTTGTTTATTTATTCATTCATATATCGACTCACTTGTTCATCCACTTATTTCATTTGTTCATTTGTTTACTCATTCACTCATTCACTTCTTCCTTCCTTCATTTATTCCGTCACTCGTTCATCTAGCAAGTATCTGTTAAGTGCCTGCTGCATGCACTTTGTTGACAGAAAAGCTCCCCCAGCTGCCCCCTGGCCAGCGGCTGTGCACTCTGTCCTCCCCCACGCGGCTCTGCCGTCCCCGAGTCCCCAGGCCCCGGCAGGGTGTGGCGGGCATCTGCCGTGGTGGAGGCTGGGCCGCTGCGGCCAGTGTGGTCTCCATCCCTGCACCCTCCCTAGTCCGGGCCCAGGCCAAAGTCTGCCACTACCGCATCTCCACGGCGGCCGACGGCAGCCTCTACATGCAGAAGGGCCGGCTCTTCCCCAGCCTGGAGGCACTGCTCGCCTACTACAAGGCCAACTGGAAGCTGATCCAGCATCCACTGCTACAGCCCTGCGTGCTCCAGGTGGGCCCTGTGCCCGCGCCCCGCCGCCCGCCCATCCCGGAGTCCCCCAGGTGGTGGACAAGCTCCCAGGGGGCCCAGCCCAGGGTCAGGACTGCTCCCCGCAGGTGGTTTGTCTCCGTCCCTGAGGCTAGGGGAGGAACATGCAGGAGATTCTCGGGGACCTGGGGTCGGGAGAGGAGACGTGTAGGCTGTGCCCAGCTCTGCAGGGGAGCGGCACCCACAGCTGCCCCAGGCCCCAGGTAGAAGCTGCGGGAGGAGATGCCAATCCCACGATGCCGCACCTGGCTGGAGCCGCTGGGACTGTCCCAGACAAGCCATCCCACTGAGGGGCCAGGGCAGCAATCTGGTTCCTCTGGTCCCACGATGGCAGCCTGGCCCGGGCAGTAATGAATGTTTGTGGACAGATGTCTGGCTTGGGCCAAGGTGCCACTTAGGTCCCCAAAGCAATTAGCTCCTGCTGCACTGGGCGGGGCTGCCCTGCCGGCACCCGGCGAGCGTGGGCAGGGGCGGGGGGCCCGAGGCGCTGGGAGGGCAGGGCACTGAGCGCCCCTCCCCGCAGAAGCCCCCGGAGCAGGACGAGTGGGAGAGGCCACGCTCTGAGTTTGCCCTCCAGAGGAAGCTGGGCAAAGGCTACTTCGGGGAGGTGTGGGAAGGCCTGTGGCGGGGCTCCATGCCTGTGGCCGTCAAGGTCATCAGATCAGGTGAGGCCACCGCCCCCTGCCCCCCAGCCCCGGGCAGCAACACCGGCGGCCTGGGCGGTCCTGGAGCTGGGCCCTCTCCCGCAGCCGATGTGAAGCTTGCTGACCTCGCCAAGGAGATCGAGACACTGAAGAGCCTGAGGCACGAGCGGCTCATCCGGCTGCACGCGGTGTGCTCCGCCGGGGAGCCCGTGTACATCGTCACCGAGCTCATGCGCAAGGGGAACCTGCAGGCCTTCCTGGGCGGTGAGTACGCCCCCGCCCCGCAGCCGAGTCCCAGGTGAAGGTGAAGCGGCCGTTGGAGTGCAGGAGGCCCGGCTGGGGGGCGGGCAGCCGGGGTCTGGGCCAGGCCTGGGCTTTGCTGAGGGGCCGTTGGAGCCCTGTGGGTCAAGGGCTGGGGCTGGAGTCCAGGCGGAGGGTGCAGCTGTCTGGCCACCAGCCGCTGTCCAGTGGGACCGTGGACCCAGCCTGCACCCAGGCCCCACCCTGCCCCAGCCCGTCTCTGCCCTGGTTTCCGACAGGGGCCTGGGCTGCGTGCTGAGCAGCAGCTGCCCTGCGGGGGTCGCTTGGGCAAGTGACCCCCTTCCTGTCTTGCCCAGTGCCCAGCGCAGCTTCCCGGGCGGAGCTGTCCTCACCCAGCTTAGAGATGAGGAGACACTGAGGGGCGACGTGATGTGGCAGATGCCCCCATACGGCCCCTGCCCTTCCACGTGAGGCCCTGAGCCCCCTCCCCTGCAGGCCCCGAGGGCCAGGCCCTGAGCCCACCCCTGCTGTTGAGCTTCGCCCGCCAGGTGGCCGAGGGCATGAGCTACCTGGAGCAGCAGCGCATCGTGCACCGGGACCTGGCCGCCAGGAACGTGCTCGTGGACGACGGCCTTGGCTGCAAGGTGGCCGACTTCGGCCTGGCCCGCCTGCTCAAGGTCGGCGGGGGCTCCAGGTGGCCCCCTCGGGCTGGAGCGGGCAGGGGGGAGGCCACGGCTCCACCTGCCCCACTGCTGGCCTCCCCACCCCAGGACGACGTCTACTCCCCGAGCAGCGGCTCCAAGATCCCCATCAAGTGGACGGCGCCCGAGGCGGCCACTTACCGCGTCTTCTCCCAGAAGTCGGATGTCTGGTCCTTCGGCGTCCTGCTGTACGAGGTCTTCACCTACGGCCAGTGTCCCTATGAGGGTGTGTCCCCAGGCCTCAGAGCTGCCGCTGGGGCTGCAGGGTCCAGCCGGGGGTGGGTGAGACGCAGAGGTGGGGCTGGGGGGGTCCCCGCAGCAGCAGCCCCTCTCGCATGCCCTCCCCAGGAATGACCAACCACGAGACGCTGCAGCAGATCATGCGAGGGTACCGCCTGCCGCGTCCGGCCGCCTGCCCGGCCGAGGTCTACGTGCTCATGCTGGAGTGCTGGAGGGGCAGCCCGGAGGAGCGGCCTGCCTTCGCGGCGCTGCAGGAGAAGCTGCGCGCCCTCCACCGGTGCCTCCCCCTTGCCCCGACATGACGGGGCCCGGACACTCCTGGGCTGTGGCAGGAGGTCCCTCCAGGACAGCATGTCCAGGAAGCCAGATAGCCAGGAACAAGACGCCTCTGGCTGTGGGCCTCAGGCAAGGACAAGACGCAGACACGCGCCCAGACGGTGGAAGGGCCGATGTCCTCTGCCTAAGCAGCACAGAAAGGTCAGGTGGAGCCTTGGGGAGTTGTCGGGCGGAGGAGCCTGGGGTCCAGCATGGTCCCTCCTTGCCTGAGCCTACCGCTCCGGCCCCCCGGCCCCTTCCAGGGTCAAGAGCTGGAGGCCAATTTTCCCCCAAGCCCCTCGTCAGGTCTGTTGAAGAGGCCGGTGCCAGGTTCCCAGGCTGTGCATGTGCGGGGATCGCCCTGCCCCGGCCCCCAGGCACTCTGCTGCCGGTGTGCAAACCCGTGCACGCATACAGACGGCACTCAATAAATACATACCACCCGACTCAGACGTGCACAGACATGTGTCACACACAGCTCAGCCCCCCAAACCCAGACCCAGGTGCTGGGGCTGAGGAGCTCCCAGCGGCTAGAACAGGTAGGAGGGAGCTGGTCCCGTGTGGCCAGGCGCCGCCCCAGGGCATGGTGGTGCGCAGAGAGCGGGGCCCCTGGGGCGTCGGCAGGAGCTGCGTGAGAAGCATCTCAGTCCCCGGGGCCCGTGTGGAACAGACAGGCTGGGACTGAAGTGGGAGGGGTTCGGTCAGGCACAGGGGTCTGCGAGCTGTCCCTGAGGCTGTTTCCAGGGCCTCAGGACGGGCAGTGGCCAGGGCAGTCTCCTGGCTGGGCGGGGTTGGGGGGCAGTGGGGTAGATGCCGTGGTGTGCTGGCAACGCATAACAACCAGCTCTCTGGGGAAAGCGCGCGGATGGCAGAGTCTGCCTCGCAGGTGTGAACCCGCCAGGAGCTGGCAGAGACCGGCACAGCTGCCCCTGTGCACCTGCGCCAGGCTCCGGAGGCCTGTGGGGACAGAGTGCAGAGACGAGCTCAGGCCGGACTCGGTTCAGCGTCCCTTAGAGGGGCCAGAGCTCAGGGTCAGCACTGCCCGCACTGAGGCCAGTTAGCGCCTCACCACTGGCCATAGGCCCCGCAGGCACGTAGGGAAGAGGCCGCTCGGGCACCAGGGCAGGGCGGCACAGCAGTTGGGAGTGGCAAGAACAGCCCATCCCGGCCTGGCAGAAGCTCAGGCACAGAGCTGCGGGGGACGGAGGTTCTTGGAGCCCTGCAGCGGGTGGGGGCAGCTGGGTCTGTCTGAGCCTCTGAGGCTGTGGCTAGTAGGGCCATGCCCCTGCCTCGGCCTCACCCCTGACCTCCCGTCCGTCCTGGAGGACCCAGAAGGTGGGCCCTTGAGCCGGCATCTGAGCGGGGCTGCCACGCATGGGGGCTGGATGGGCTCGGCCAGGCCACAGAGCAGGCGCGGCTGGGGCACCGGTGCACTCCGCAGCCCCAGGAGGCCTTTTGTCGGCTGCAGGTGTGGTGCTCCTGGGCCTCAGGAGGAGCCAGGATGTTCCCGCCTGCAGGTATGGCTCAGACAGAACCTCCGCACCTGCGTGCCAGGGACGCGAGGGCCCCCTGGACACAGGCTCATGTGCCCAGGGGCCCAGGGCCTGGGGGCACTGGAGCGGGGGAAGGTGGGGGGCCAACCGTGCCATCGTTTCTCTATTCAATAAAAAGTTTACGCACAGTTTGTGATTTTCCCGTAGGTCTTCCTTACAGATTTGGCTGGGAGGTGGTGGGGCTGCCCCAGGGAAGGGGGTCAGCTGAGTCTCAGGGGGGCTCCCTGGGTGGGGACAGGAGGCTGAACGGGGACGGGTGCGGGGCTGGGAGGGGGGAGGGAGGTGGAGGCCGCAGGACCCTGGCGGTGTGGATACGTCTGCGCTGCCGCTCACAGTCTTTGGACGCCCCCTTGTGTCTGTCTCAGGCAGGGCAGCACCAGCTTCCTCAGCCGAGGTCTGTAGCCCAGACGTGCTGGGGACCCCAGTGCCACCTCTGGGGACCCCCATGCCCTCCGCCCTCTTCCAGGAACTCCTGTGGCCCCTGCACAGCTGTCACTGCCCTGAGTCCCCACGTCCCCGGCCCTCCCTGTTGGTTCCAGCCCAGCCTGCTCTGGGGTGGCTCCTCCAGGGCAAAGTCGCTGCTCACAGACCCAGGCCCTGGCCCAGGTGGGGTCTCTCTCCTGGGCCCCTCGTCCAGGAGGCGGCGTTCAGGCCACCCTGCCCACCGCGGATCCTCCTCCTGCCCTCAGCGGCTTTTGCCTCAGCCCTGTTGCTGGGTGAGTACTGCAACGGACCCGGCACCACTGAGGCAGCGGCGGCTTTTCTCTCCTCGGGCCGTGGGGCAGTTCTCGTCTTGGTGGGGCTGCACCTGTCTGCACTGTCTTTCCAGGACGGCTCTTTTGTCCATGGTCAAGTCATAAGAGGCTTATTGGTCTTGGTTCTGAGTCATTTGAAAGGTATTTTTGGTGTAAAAGAAGAAAACAAATGAGTTCAGTACTGACAGGAATGATATTCACTGTTTGTTCCAGCTGAAATTTGACAGCAGGATATTTAGTTGTTTGCTTGTTTTTGAGACAGGGTCTTGTGCTGCCTTCCAGGCTGGAATGTGGAGTGCCATGGCGTCACCGCAGCTCACTGCAGCCTCAGACTCCTGGGCTCACGTGATCCTCCTGCCTCAGCCTCCCGAGTAGCTGGGACTACATGTGCGCACCAGCACACCCAGCTGATTTTTTCTATTTTTAGTAGAGACGGGGTCTCCCTCTGCTCAGGCTGGTCTTCAACTCCTGAGGTCAAGCAATCCTCCCTCCTCGGCCTCCCAGAGTGCTGGGATTACAGGTGTGAGCCACCGTGCCCGGCCTGAAAGGATTTTTTAAAAAACAGCTCTATGGTCAGAAGTTGGCCTAGTTGGAAGCTGATAGGCCATATATATAACTTTTTAAGGCCTCTCTCATCTCTCTGTTGGATCCTGCTTCTTCCACAGGAGCGTCTCGGTTCTTAAACCCCTGCGGACAATACGCCCCAACCGTCCACTCCCCGTTAGAGCTACTAGCCCAAGGCCTCTGCTTTCCACCGGCTTCTGACACCCCTGCCTTTGGCCAACCGTGGCCCCAGCCAGCTCCCGTGACTCTTGGTCAGTCCCCCAGAAACCTGACCCCTCCGCCACCCACCCCTGCCAGAGCTTACCCTTCTGGCTGCAGCCCCTTGGGCGTTGGCCTCTGGGCCTGCTCTCGGGGGACTCCAGGTCCCCCAAAGCAATTGCCTGGAGCTGGAGGGAAGAGGCCGGAAGAGCCGTGACAAGGCCGATGCGTGGAAATGAAGCCACTGCTGCCCAGCCCAGCCTCTGAGAGCAGGCGAACGCCCAAACTCCTGGAGAAAACGTCCTCTCTCTGCCTTTGAGACACATTTTCTAGCCTGTCACCTCTAAAATCTGTCATCGTTTCAAAATACAAACTGCAGGGAGATGACTGTTATCAGAAAGAAAAAAGGGAGGGATTTGGAAACTGGGCAAATGAAAAATCTTAGAGGTCTTTCCAACAAATATTAGCAAAAAGCTTTAGCCATCTGAGTGGGTGATATTAACTCAGCCCATTTTGCCAGAAACAAAATTTGGATAAAAACCTAAATGGAGATAAACCTGTGCGTGTGTGTGTGTGTGTGAGAGACTGTGCTCTGCTGACTCATGAATAAACATTTCAAGATTAAAGTTATAAGATCTGTGTGTTTATGTATATATGGGTGTTTATATTATGTGTATGTGATTTTTTCTGTCTCCAGATGGTACTACCAAATTAATTTATAAAATACCTTTAAAAGGTTCTGTTCAGATTGGTTTAGAGATGAGTGCTTGTATAAAGTAAATATTCCTAAAACTCTCAGAAATATAGACACTAAGCCAAGCTTTTTTTAAAGTTTATGAGATCTGGGACAATCTTTGGTCAATAAAATTGGTTCTCAGATTGCTGGTAAAATACTTTAAGCAGGAGGGGAGCGTGGACACCCCTTACACCCGGGAAAGTGGGGCCGCGCCTCGTAACTGCGGTCACGCTCTGGTCCGTGACGGCCGAGGAGAGACGCCTCCCACATTTCTAGAGGGATATTCCGAAGGCTTCGCCAAGTGGCTCGACAGAGGCCGATATTGGATTTGGAAATGGGAAGTGTCTTGGCATCAGCAAGGCAATGTATGCGATCGGACGTGGTCGCAGCCAAAACCTCGTGGGCACCCGTGGGCAGAGGCACGTCCAGGCCTTTGCTGCGACGCGCCGGCTGTGCGCAACGGGCCGCGTGACGGAGGTGCAGCACCTCTGTTGCGGTTCCCCGCTTTGCAACAGCAGCGCTAGGGTGGCAGCTCTCAAGCACCGGCTGGACTCCTGAGACCTGGCCGGAGGCCCGCGTTGACGTCTGGGCAGTGGAACAAGAATATCACAAGCTGACGCCCAGGTATCTCATCAGAGGAAGCAGAATTAGCCAAGGAAAGAAAGAGGCGGAAACAGTGTTGCCTCCGGGCAAGGGTTGCACGTGGAGCCAGCGCCTGGGCGGGTGATCAGGACCCATCACCTCCAACGTGACTGTCAGGAGAGTTAAGTCCAAGCTGCCGGATCACGCTATCAGGACTTCTCATCCTCAAGAGGCTCCCTGGCACCGGCGGGGAAACCCCATGAACACCAACCTGTTGGACCCATGACCCAGGCCCTGCATGTCCTGGCTGCTGCCGCGTGTCCCACCAGGAGGACGGGAAGTGCCGGCCAGACTCCGGAACAGGACTGGTGTGCAGCTCCTCAAAGATCTGACTGTTTATGTGAACGTATTATATACGGAGAAGAAATGCTCAGCTTTTTTTTTTTTTAAAGGAGACTACATTAATTATCCTTTTAATTAAAGAGAAAACTTGTGGGCAAGAACAAAAGAAGTCCTGAGAACAATTCGGAAGCAGAGATTCGTTAGGAAACATTTGTCTACGGCTGTTGTCTGACCACAGAAGTGTCAGCCCCTCCTGCCTTCCCTCTAGGGATGGTTTCTTTCTGGTTTTTCTTTTTAAAAAACAATTTTTAGAGACAAGATCTCGCTATGTTGCCCAGGCTGGTCTCGAACTCCTGGCCTCAAGTGATCCTTAGGGATGGTTTCTGAAAGTAATTGGAATAGTTTGTGCAGCGTCTGTGATCCTTGGATACGAGTACAGCATTTTGAAGATAACCTTTTGTCATAAAATGTTACTAAACATAATAAATCATGGTGGGTCTTAGTGAAGTAATTACACATTTTAATAAAGAAAATATTCTTGGCCAATAGAAAACAAAATTTTAACATAAAAATAGTTTCCAAAATCTTTTTGGTAACTTGCAACCTGAAAAATTGTTCTAAGTTAAATTAAGTAATAGATATTCATTCAATGTCTGGGGCATTTCCAAGTAAGATAAAATACTGAAACGTTAATTACTAAGCATAAGTTTAAGTTTATATACTTTCGGCATCTAGTTTTCACACGGCATAGAAAAGCCAAACATATCTGGGTCTGTTGATAAACACGAGGAACTGTACTATGAGCAAGTGTATGCTTCCAGAAATCATGAACTAGTGTTCCACAGGACACCGCTGTGGCTTTCTTCCTAGTTTTCACTGGAAATTAAGGACTGAGAGTCATGGCTGATATATACAATTAAAGCTACTAGAAATAATAAAGGAAGCAACCCTGTATGCAAAGGTACTTTTGGTGAGGAAAGTCACAGGTATGGAGGATAAGGCCGTGTTTCCTCTTAAGGGAAAAAGAAGCAATTAATTCTATGCTAAGGTAGAATTACTGGTTCTTCCAGAATGAGAAAAAGAAAAATGCAGGAAGGAAAAAACATTGGTGGATACTAAGAAGAGACCGTAAAGGTTTGTGGAAAAGGAATCTTATCTGCATAGCTAACGCTGGCTAAGACTGGATGGGTTTACTTATAAAGCTCCATCCAAAGTTGGCTTTAGTATTAACAGTACACTGATGCAAAATTAGAAGTTGGTATTATGAAGTTTTTATCTTTTAAGTAATTGGGCTAGGAAACAATTTTGTGTTTTAAGGTAATTTCTTGTGCTTCATATCATCTTCTATTTGGTCTTTGATTACTGAAGAAAAGTGAGTCTTCTCAATATTAAAAGAGCCAAGTTGTGTTCACAACTACATAACCTGCTGTATTTGCCTTTAATTTTATTTTCACTTTCATTAAATAACCAAGGTCATATTTAATCAAGTTCTAAAACTTTTTGATATTTGTTACAACTTCCTAAAATGAAATTCTAAATTAAGTCTTTTTGACCACGAACCAACTTTGGGAGTTTCCAGAAAGGCTCCTGGGACATCTCAAAAGAACTTGTCTCCCACCTTATAAAAGAGAGATGTTAAATTAATTAGGCTTAATTTGATACATTAAATTACATGGGAAGCATTTTCAAACAGTAAGTAATGCTAAATCTTCTTGCGGTTATATTTATGGGTGTTATTGATGAGTGTTGCAGAAATTGTGCAAAATTCCCAGAAATCTACTATGTTACCCTATGATATATATCCTGTCTGACATTATTCCTAGAAATCTGGTATAATTTTATCAGTCGTAATTTTGGCTGTTAAAATGTGCCAGAGGAACGACCACATTTCCTTGTTGATGGCATCGTTGATATAATAAAGGTTCATCAGATCCTTAACCACGGTCATCTTAACTCTTTTGCAATTCAGTTGCTGTTTTACTTTGATTTTTTTAGGAAAGTGTGTGCAATCGGCTACAGTCCCAAATTGTTTCTTCTTCAAGGAGACCCATGGAAAAGTGGGACAGGCATCTGGAATACAGGCTTCTGATAACTTTGACATCACACCATCGGACCAGGCAAGAACTTCCAGAACTCTGATGAAGAACCTGATGGGTTCTGAGGTCAATCAGAACAAGATTTAATTACATGGGAAGGAATGAATTGATGAGGATAATTTTTTTATGACTTTTTGTTTGAAACATTACTAGTTCTTTACTGCTTTGTTTTTCAGATCTGAGGAAATGCTCTCTTTTTGTTAAACTATCTATAGCTTACAACAATTTGGTAAAGGACATCTTTGTAAACAAGGTGAAATATTTTTTTCTTCCTGCCTAATCCCTCCAGAATTCAGAAACGATTAGTATTCTTATTTTTATGGCAATATATAGTTATTTGCATGAGTTCAGTAAGAACCTGTTCTTGAAATGACCCAGTTGGACACACTGGGTTTATTATCAAGGCTTTGACTAGTATGTCATTATTTTCAGATACAACCAAATAAGTTTAAGGAGCCAATAAAGCCCCCTGGAAAAAAATTGGCCTCTACCTTGTCCATGGTTCCCTCACACGGCTGTGTTACAGGTGGGTAAGGAATGCCAATTCCTGGCATGCCCAGAAATCTTAAGATACTCAGGGACTTCAAGAAGAGAGGAATTCACCCAAATCTATAGGTACTGCAAGGAAAGGTTTTGGCTTGGTTTCCTGGCCCCAAGAGGCTTTTAAAAGTCCACTCTCAGATTCCTCATCAAAGGTTCCAGCACAGCAAACTTAAAAAAAGCCTATGTGGTTAATTGCTATTCTTGTTGCACTTATGTGAATAGTTATGACAACTGTAGTATGTGTTGACTGTAGACAGAGAGATTGTTTCAGAAGAAAACTGTGGTGCACTTCTTATTATTAACAGACTCTGGCCCTGTTCAGTGTTTTTGAGGTCTGTTTTCTACCTGTAACATGGACTGGATCCTGACTCCTCCAATACTGGCTACAACTCTCCAAACTTGTATTTCCGATTTCTCTCCCACCCTTCCGGCTTGGGACTGATTACTAAAGATTAAAACTGCCCTTTTCCTGAAGCCCTGCAAGCTGAAGCCAGGCCCCTTGACATGGACTTCAGAGACCACCCGACTCGTGTGCAGATCACCTCCGTGACACTCAAACTGCAAACCAGAAAAATCTGTCTGCCTGCCACGGCCTGCCCTCCCTCTGAAGATGCTTCAAGCCCAACATCTAGAATCTCAACTGGTTGCCCTCTGGACTACAAAACTGAGTTTACAGTTTGTTCTAATCATCAGCCTTTTTGTTTGCACAGAAATGCCTCTTACTAAACACCGGACTGAGCACCCACACGCAGGCCTGCCTGTGGCGGAATCCTGCCTGCAACTCCGCCTCCTGAACTAAGACAACTGCTCACCGTGTAACTGGACTGGCCTCTTCCTCGGTGCGGGAGGCTGGGTCAGCGTGCAGGGGGACGATCCACCAACACAGCGTCTGGGCTGCGCTGCTTCCCGGGGAGGGCCCAGACGGGAATGGCATGACGCGCGGGAGACACGGTAGCTTGGAAATTGAGAAGACAGAAGCAGGAAGCCACTCTCCCCTCCCCCCACTCTTCTTCCCTGAAGCAGGCCCAGGAAGGGTGTGCTCTGACCTCCTCCCTCCCGGCCCCCTGAAGACCCTCACGTGGCAGGTGTCCTGCTCTACACCCAGAGGGAAGGAAGGTCCACAGGGTGACCAAGGAGAATCTGCACACTCAGGTGCTGCTAAGTTCCCCGGTTTATTGCCATTAGATTACACTGTCGTCCAACCATACCTCTGCACGACATTCCACGAAATAGAGATTTCCCATTTCTTCGGACCTTCATTCCGAAGGCTCCCACGTCACATAAAACTTGTATTAAATAAATATGTGGCTTTTTGTTTGCTAATCTTTCCTGTTATAAGGGTCCCAGCCATGAAGCATCCGACCAGGTAAGGAAAAGGTAACACTGTTTCTCCCTACGGACAGCTGCACACAGACGCAGCTCCCAGGACTGCTGCCTCCAGGCCAAGGGCACTGCCAGGGGAGGGAGCTCCTCCAGCTGAGGCCTGCCCTGGCCGGGCAGAGGACACAGGCCCTCTGCAGACACCAGCTCTGGACAGTGCCAGGCCCTGGCCCAACACTGCACTGCCCATCCCAGCTGCCTCCAGAGCCAGGACTGCCCCTCCTGCCAGGGGGGTCCGTCCTCGGTCCTGACCCAAAGCCCTGAGCTCAGCAGAGATGACGGCCAAGCCCTCCCCTTGGCCGTGCACGGTGGGGACCTGAGCTTTGGCGGGGCTCTCCCTTCAATACCACCCCCGCCCCCCAATCTCTGAGTGGGGCTCAGGCTGCCCTTTGGATACTCCCCATCGTAGGACCATCCGAGGTGGGAAAGAGCCCTCCCTGTCCCAGCCTCAGCACTGACCACCCGGCTGGGGCACCTGGGTGAAGCTGACCCCTCCCTGAGGGCAGGCAGGAGGGAGGCTGGTCCGTCAGTGGCCACAAGCCACACAGATGCCTTCCAATGACTCGTGCAGCTATTTATAGCACCGTGGGGGTGTGGCAGCAGGCCAGGATGGCCCTCCCCTCACTGTCCCTGGCCTCCCACCAAGTCGTCATCCACCTGACTTCAGCCCCCTAAGATGCCCCCCAACAGAGCTGAGTCAATGCCTGCTGGCCACTCGAGGTGTGGACACAGCCAGCTGACCGCTCACCTTGGTTAAGGACGCGCATCCCAAGAGCTAATAACCCCTGCAGAGCCCCTACCCCTGTGGCCCTGTGCCAAATGCATGGCCCACTCGCCCCAGGTTCTCAGTGCTCCGGGCAGGTGTCCACCTCTGACCTATAAGCTGGGCTAGAGGCGGCCCCCAGCCTCAGCCTGTTTTGGGTGCTCCCAGGGTGGGAGGCAATTATGGGAGGCCCCTGGGAGAGACAGCCCCATGACAGCTTGGAGGGACGGTCCCCTCAAGGGGCACCAGGTCCTTCCTGTTGAGGACTCCCAAACCCGAGGCCAGAGGCCCCAGCTCCCCTAGCAGCCCCACATGGTGGCCGCGGAGCAGGGCCTGAGTCACTCCGAGCACCAGCCTCCCTGGCGCAAGGTGGGCATAGGAGGCCTATCCTGAGTGGCTGTCCTGGAGGTTTTCTGTCCAGCTCCAGGACTGACTGCTGATCCAGGCCTCCTGGAGCAGCAAGGCACCCCACCCTTCCTGGGCCAGGCCTCAGAGGTAGCCCTGTGGTGAGCAAGGCTGGCTGCAGAGCCTGCCCCTCGCCAGGGAGGGAGGAGGTCACAGGGGTTCACCAACTGCTCAAACAGACCCTGGGGCCACACAATTCACCACACGCTACCAGGCGCTGCTGACTGCTTAGACTTTATTTTCCACTTGGTGCGAGGGGAGGAGTCACGGTGCCAGGAAGCTCGTGTATGCTGGGACAGCAGAGAGCAGGGCTTGCCGACTTCCGGTTGGTGTCTGCGGTGTTGCCACCAAAGAACCCAACTTCCTTCCTGCTGCGGCAGCAGCCTGGTCTAGGGAGGGCAGGGCCCTGCAGCCCAGCCCCGGCTGGTGGCGGCGGTCAGGGCGGGGGCCCAGCTGTGCCAGGTGGGCTGCAGGGCTGTGTCCCCGCGGCTGCTGGGGCCAGGCCGCAGGTGGTCACACTCCTGGAGGCCTGGGGGGCTTCCGAGCTGGGGGAGAGCATGGGTCAGAGGCTGCTTGAGACTCGCCCCCCCACCCCCAGGAAGGAGGACTCACTGCTCCGGGGACTCCACAACCGTGGTCATGAACGGGAGAGTGGACTTCCCGAAAAAGAAGCTCGCCCACCAGTGACCAGGGTCGGCCTTGGGCAGACCTGGGAGAAGCAAAGGGGGTCACAACGCGGCCCGCTCCGGGAGACGCTCCCAAGGTCGCGGGGCGCGAGGGCGGGCGCACTCACCCGGGGGGTGGGGGATGGCTTCCCCGGGGCCCTCAGCGCTCCCGCACGAGCTGCTGCTGGAAGCGGAGCCCAGGCGGCCTGGAGCGGAGAGGACGAGTGAGCGGCGCGGAGCCCCCGCCCCGGCCCGGAGGCAGCGCTGGGGCCCGCGCGGGGTCTACTTACGCCGATAGTAGTCGTGGGTGGCCACAAGCGAGCCGCCGGAGGGGATGGCCGCCATGGTCCGGCCGGGCTCGGGGGCAGCTGCGCGTGGCAGGGGAGCCCGCGGTCAGCGCCGCGCTCGGGAACGGCGCCCCGCAGGTCCGCGGCGAGCCAGGCGGGGCTCGGCCGTGGGGCGCGGGCGGCTCCAACCGGCCCGAACCGGCCGCGCAGGCAGAACAAAGGCGCTTTGTGCGCGGGGCCCGGCCGGCCCAGAGCACCCGGCCGGGGAACGCGCCCCGGGCCCCGCGCCCCAGCCCGAGAGGAGCCCCGGGCCCGCATCCCCGCCCCCGTTCCCGCTCATCCGACCCACCCGCCCTCGGCTGCGGCCCTCACCTCGGCGGCGACCGTTCGCGGGCCTCGGCGCGCGGTCACGGGTGGCAGAGACGGGGGCGCTAGGCCACGGAGCCCATTTGCAGAGAAGACCCCCCGGCAGCCGCTCTTCGACCCAGACGCGCGCGCGCGCGGGGTGCGCACGCGCGGACGTGCCCCCTTATATGTGCGGGGGGGGGGCCGGCGGGTCACGGGGGGCGGGGCTCCACGGTCCCGCCCCGCCCGGTTCGGCTCCGCCCCCCACCTCCGCCCGGCTCCGCGTCTGCACCCGCCCCGCCGGGTTTGTTAGCCTGGGGCGGTTCGGGAAGCGCGTCGCGGCCTGGCCTGGGCTCCGAGTAAAGAGCCCCCCGCCCGGGTCCTAGGGCTGGGCTGTGCCTCCTCTCCCGGCCCGACTGCCCCTCTCGGTCCGGCCCAGCCTGGCCAGCACGTGTGGCGCTCTCTGGCCCGGGGGAGGCGCGGCCGCCGTCCGCCCCGCGCCGAGCCCTGCAGCCCCGCAGTGTCCCCTCTGCGGTCCTGGCTCCGGAGGGGCCTACCCCACTCTCACCGGACAGGACGGGGGCGTCTGCTCGTGCGCCCTCCATCCCGACAAGGGCCCCCGCGGCGTCCCCCTGCCCCCAGCTGTGGGCGCCGGGCGGTAGCCAGAGGTGCATGTGCCTGGAGCCCTCCAGCCCGGCCTTCCAGGTCTTCACAGCCCCGAGAAGCTGGGCACCCCGCCCGCGCCCCGCTGGGGCTCTGCTGGCTCTGCAGCCTTCGGCGCGGTCCTTAGCCCCGGCTGGCATCCTGCCGGGGATGGCGGGGACTGGGAGGTGGGCCAGGCGCAGAGGGAGGCTTATTTGAGTGGTTCGGGTCAGGAGCTGCTGTTTTGGGGACAAGTCTCCAGTCGCTGGAGGCAGAGGCTGGGCCCCACTGCTCAGGGGCCCCCTGTTGGGGGGACCCCAGAATGTCTCTGGCAGGTGCCTGGAGCCTTGGGATGGCCTGCCACACCCTCGCTTGTCAACCAGGAGGAGGGGCCTGGCTTCCTTCCCAGGCAGAAAACAGCCTCCCTCTTCTGCCGGAACCTCCCTGCTGCCTCCCTCTGCCCCAGAGAGGAAGTTGCCAGCTGAGCTGGAAATTCGTTTTCTTTACCACCCGGTCCTGGCTGGGTGGTGACTTCCCCCTGGGTGAGAAGGTCTGGGGAGGTCCCTGGGGACAGGTAGACTGCAGGACTTCTCGATCAGCCCTGGTGGGTTTGACACCTGACAGGGTTTGCTGTTCCCAGCTGGCAGGGACGGCTGTGTGCTGGCTCCGTGCTGGGTGCTGTTTGGGAGACTGAGGGGGACGGTGCCTTGTGGGGTGCAGGTGGCTCAGCCAGGCGCAGGGAATGGTGGGTGAACCACACAAGGGCTGCTTTCCAGTGGAGGGGCCAGTCCGGCGGCTGGACGGGAGAAGGGGCGTTGGGTTCCAGCTGCAGGCTAAGGAAGGAGCCTGGGGGAGGGCCTGGGTGGGCACCCTGGGACACGGTGCCCGGTGCTGTGGACAGCAGTCCAGGGCCAATGGGCCTGGGCCAGGACCTATGGTGGGAGAGGTGCGCAGGGCCACTGAGGAGGCAGGTGGGTCGCCCAGTTAACACCAGGAGGGTGGACCTTTTTGGCAAGAACCAGGCCTGTCTCGTGGCTGCTTGAGCCACAGGCTCTGAAGGACTGAAGCCCAGGGCTTGGCCCTCCGCTGGGCTCCTGTGTTTGTGTGGCCTTAGGGCTCCGACTGTGGCCAGCGCCAGGACCTGCCAGCAACGGCCAGCACAACAGCCTTGGGAGAAGACCTCGGCCGACTTCTAGAGCCCAGGAAGTGGGGTTACGGCTTGGGGCCCAGGCCACCCTGTATCAGAGGCAGGGAGGTGCCCAGCCAAATCCTGGGCATGGTGGTGACTTGGGCAGGGACACAGCTGGCTGGGGTGAGGGCAGGCCAGAGAGCGCTGCCGCAGGGTGGGTGGGTGTAGGAGGACAGCTGGGCCAGGTTCCCTGCAACAGACCCGTCCTGTGGGGGCTCTGAGCAGAAACAGCTGGGCCTGGGGGGCTGCCCTGAAGAAGGGGGCTGGCTTGGGTATCCATGGGGATGGCAGGCCCACCTGGGCTTCTGCTAGGAGGAGCTGGGGGCTGGACACTGGCTCTGGCCTTGTCGCTGTTGCTTCTGGGCTGGGACCCATCTCCCCATTCATTCGGTAGGTTCCACTGTGTGCCAGGCATAGTGTGCGGAGCTGGGTGGGCTGGGTAGGCCCAACTCAGGGCCCGGAGGCTGAGTAAATGCAGTCTCAGCACCAGAGCAGGAAGGTGTTCCTAGTGGCGGGACCAGCATGTGCAAAGGCCCTGGGGTGGGCTGTGAGTGTGGGAGGTGGGGGAGCAGAGAGGGAGAGGTTGACCCCAGTGCCTCACGGCCTGGGCTGTCCCGCCCTGGGGCTGTGGCAGCACCTTCTTCCCCGAGGGGCACAAACGGGGCTGGCCCTGGGATGGTTCCCAGTAGGCCTGAGGCTCTGCCCCTCCCTCAGGCCTCCCTGGCTGGCTCAGGCCCGGACAGCTGGGGGAGAGGAGAAGGGGAGAGGGGCCAGGCAGAGCCCTCTGACTCCCCACTTTACTTGGGGTCCTGAGAGCCCTCTCCAGGCCTCAGAAAGCCACGGAGCCCGCACCCCTGACACAGAGCCCCACCCTCAGGAGGGAGAAGTCTCCGCCATCACAGAAGGGGGCTCTGGGCTGCCCAGGGCACCTCTGAGGGTGGGGGGACGCTCTGGACTCCTCTCTGGTTTGGAGCTGCAGCATCCTAGGATGGGCGGGGGGGACCCGCTGTGTCTCCTTCTGTATTCGAGAGCCCGTCACTGCAGCCAGGTGGCAGCCATTAGGTGCTATTAGATTAGATTTGGTTAGGTTGGGTTCTGTTCGCTGGGTACAGATGCACCCTGGGCGTGGACGCTGGGCAGAGCCCACGTTGTCCTCCGAGGCTGAGGGCAAGGCCAGCCACACCCCTGGGGTCAGCCTGTGGCAGGCCGGTCTGGGACCTTGCGGGGAGCCGGGTGCTTGGCCGGCCCTCTGTGGCCACCATGCTGGGCTCCCTCCTGTGGAAGTGGAAGGTTCTGGGGCAGACGCTGAGATGCAGTTTGGGGCGCAGAATGTGTGTTGGACTTGGCACCTGGGAAGGCAGCGGCCAGCTGGCACCACCTTTGTGCCGCACTCAGACTGACGCAGCTGCCCAGGGGAGGGAGGGCTCGGTGGGGTGGGGGCTGTCTGCTGCCCCTGATGGGCAGCAAGGCCTTCCACAGCGTCCCCAGGGCCCTCAGGGCTGGCCTGGCCCAGGTCATTCTCAATCTCACCAACAACGTCAGTATCAGAGACTCGCGAAGTAAAAGCTGCATTTCCCAAGTCAGGAATGGACGGTGATCCGGGTACACCCTGGTCTGAGAGGGGAGGGCTGCGGGGCCTCTGTCCCCACCCGGACAGCCCAGCCTTGGCGAAGACACTCCGAGACGCGGGGCCAGGTCGTTGTCCTGCTGAGCGGCCACTGACCGGTCCCGGGTGGTGCTGGTGCTGGGAGAACCCAGGCTCAGGAGCCACAGGGCCCAGGCTGGACCCACAGCCCCTTCTCTTGGCCACCAGCGGCTGGCTCACTTCCCCATGGCAGTATCCACTTCTCCATGGCAGTATCCACGGACGTTCCGGGCGTGGCAGGGAGTGTCAGCCCCACTCTGCCGCTGGCTCCAAGCATCCAGCAGCCCACTGGGCCGGTTTGGAGGGTTGTTGGGGCCGCAGGGGCCGTGGGGCTGGGAAGCAGGAGCAGGAGAGACACTGCCCCTGAGTGTCCAGCTTCAGGGAGAAGGGGACAGAGGAGCCAGTGGGACAGGAGGCTCGTCGCCCTCAAGCTGTGAGGCTGAGGCTGGACCCAGAGGGCTTCTGCAGGGAGGGAGGGAAACGTTCCGCCTCCCCCGTAGGTGGGGAGTGTGGGGGGTCTCAGTGGGAGTGGTGCCTGTGTGGGGCGCACAGCTGTCTCGGTGACTGGGGTGCCGCCCTCCCGTGCTGTGCTGTCCAGGTGTTCGGGGGCGCAGTGAGGGTTCTGCCACTGTGCTGCCCAGCGCCTGGCAACCACTCATCTGCGTCCCACCCTGCGGGTTTGCTGCTCTGGACGGTTCGTATCGATGGAGTCAAACACTATCCAGCCTTTGTGTTGGCCTCTGTCACTCACACAGTGTTTCCAAGGTTCATCCACGTTGTCACACTTGTCCGAAATTCATTTCTTTTTATGGCTGAATGATATTCCGCTGCGTGGACACATGGCATTTTGTTTATCCACTCACCCTGCGATGGACGTCGAGTTGTTCTGCCTTTGGGATGCTGTGAATGGTGCTCTTGTGAACGTTCCACGTACGAGTTTTTGTTCGAACACCTGTCTTCACCTCTCCCGCATCTGTGCCTGGGAGTGGCATTGTCAGGTCACATGGTGGTTCTGTTTCGCTTACTGAGAAACTGCCAGACCGTCTTCCACAGTGGCTGCACCACCGTATGTTCCCACCAGCAACGTAAGAGGCTCCAATTTCTCCACGTTTTGCCAACACTTGTTATTTTCCATATTTCTGATTATAGCCACTTTAGATAGGGTGACAGGGTGTCTCATTGTGGGTTTGATGTGCGCTTTCCTAATGACCGATGATGTTGAGCATCTTTCCATGCTTATCGGCCATTCGTGTGTCTTCTTTGGAGAAATGCTTCTTCAGACCTGTTGATCATCTCTGAGTTGGGTTGTTTGTCTTTTTATTTTCGAGTTGTAAGAATTCTTTATGTGTTCTGAATACCAGACCCTTAGGTGATATGATTTGCAAATATTTTCTCCCATTCTGTGGGGTGTATTTTCATTTTCTTGAGTGTCCTTTGGTGCACAAAAATTTTTAATTTTGATAAAGTCCACTTTATATACCTTCTCTTTTGTCGCTTGTGGTTTTAGTGTTATGTCTAAGACTTTGTTGCCAAAGCCAAGATCATGAAGATTTACACTTATGTGTTCTTCTAACAATTTTACATTTTATGAGATCTTTGCTTCATTTCTACTTGATGTTTTACTATACGGTGTGAGATAAGGGTCCAGCTTCATTCTTTTGCAGGTGGATTTATGGTTTCCCAGCACCATTTCTTTCCAAATATTCTCTGATTTTAGAAATTCCTGTAAAACTGAAATAATCAAGACAGTGTGGTCTTGGTGAGGAGACAGACACACAGATCCATGTAACACAATAGAGTCCAGAAATCCAGCCACACAAATGTGTCCAGTTGTTCTCTGAGGAAAGCACAACAGTGATTCCATGGAGAAAGTATAATCTCGTCAACAGATGGTGCTGGGAGAATGGGACGTACACATGCAAAAAAAGATAACCTTGACCTAAATCTCACATCTTACACAAAAATTCACTACAGCATTGGATAGTGTATCTAAATATAAAATGTAAAACTATAAAACATTTAGAAGGAAGTATAGGAGATAATCTTTGGGACCTGGGTAAGCTAATGTCAAAAGCGTGACCCATTTAAGGAAAATATGGACACACTGGACTTCATTAAAATTAAACACGTTGTCCTATGACTGACCCTGTTAAGAGGCCAGGGAGACAAACCACATGGGGAGAAGACATTTGCAAATGACACATCCACAAATGACTTGTGTGCAGAACACACAGAGAACTCCCAGAACTCAAGACTGAGAAAACGAACAACTCAATTTAAAAACGGGCCAAGGATGTGAATAGATATTTCTCCAAAGAAGATATGCGCATGGATAATAAGCCCACGAAAGATGCTCACCATTGCTGGTCATTAAGGAAACACACGTCAAAACTAGAGACGGCACCTCAGCCCACTGGGACAGCTCCAATCAAAGACACGCGATGACACGTGGTGACGCGGATGTGAGGACGTTGAAACCCAGCTACACAGCTGTTGGGAATGTAAAATGGCGTAACCGCTCTGGAAAACACGGTGGCAGTTCCTCGAAAGGCTACTCACGTGACTCACGCACTTTGCTCTTAGGTATCTACCCAGGATAAGTGAAGACATGTCCACGTAAACTCTTGTACCCCGTGGCAGCATCATTCACATCCACTTGAGAGTGGGGACAGCCCAAGGTCGGGCACCAGAGGACTGAGTGATAGAGTGTGCTGTGTCCACACAGTGGAGTGTCACGTGGCAACAAAAGAAACAAGGCGTGGTACACGCCACAGCCGGGTAAATTCTGTAGACATGCTGCGTGAAAGCAGTCAGTCACACGGGACTGCGCACTGTGCGGTTTTGTGTCCACGAAAGGTCCAGGGTAGGCTCAGAGACAGAGAGCAGAGCAGCGGCCGCCCGGGTGTGACAGGACAGGGCCTGACCGAACGCTGTGACTCACCAAGGTTAGGGTGGAGACATGCAGTGTCAGGCCGCGCTGCATTTGGACACAGCCAGAGTGGAGAGATCTTCTTCTATTTTTAGGAGAAAACTTACAGTAATGCCTACTCTAGACCCACTGAGCACAAGTTCAAACCAAGTCCCACCGGGATCCGCAGGGGAGACAGAGATCAGAGTGACTCTCACCATGTTGGGGGGCTGGGAACACTTAGGCTTTCCACAGATGGACACTAACAGCATGAGGGCAGGCCTGTAGTGGTTAACCCTGCCACAGGAAGAACCAATGCTCTTCAGAGAAAGATAACAGAATCCAGAGTCTCTACACGATGTCCGGCATTCAGTAAAGATCACTAGACATACAAAGAAATAGGGAAATGCAACCCACAGTCAAGGAAAAAAGCCAATTATTGATTCATTTCCTGTCAGGTGCAAATTCACCCTTCCTTGCCTGTCGGGAAAAGGTGGATCTGCTTACCACAAAGGAGAAATGCTTGGTAATTCCTGTCTGTTGTCCTGGAACAGGTGTTGAAGGGTGAACGTAGAGCCAAGAGACAATAAACTAACAATTGGCATAACGCGCACGCAACTGCTCCTGGGGGACACACCAAACAGAAACCTGCACAAACGACAGGCACAAAAGTGTTCACAGCAGCTTTGTTTGTAGTAGCTCAGGACGGGCAGCGGAATACTATACAGCAATGAAAATGAACAAGTACTACTACGTGGGACCACAGAGACGGACCTCGCAGACATGGCAGCGTGTGAGAGCAGCCAGGCATGGGATACGCACTGTGCGTATCTACAAGAGGGTTAAAAACAGGCAAAAGTGACCTGTGGGTAAGAAGTCGGGATGGTGGTCACCTCTGAGGGGCGAGAGGGAAGGTCTGTTTTTGGGTCGGGTTCTTTGTAGTAATTCATCAACCGCATTTGTACGTGTGCACTTTCCTCTAAGAACGCCCAACAGCGGCCCTTCAGCAAAGGGCAGCAGTGCCCCACAGGGCTCTCTCTGCTCCTTCCCCCGCCACGGCCCAGCCTCCCCACCCTGGCCGTGTGGGGAGGGGCCTCCCTAGGTGTCTTCCATGGACCCTGAGAATGACGGTGCCAGCTGCCTCCTCTGTGGTAGGAGTGACCAGTTATCCCCCCGGTGAGACCCAGCCGCCTAGCTGGGGGAGCTCTGTGCCGCGGCGAAGGCAGGGCCTCGGGGCTGCTAACCACCCCACCCGCCACCTCCTTGAACCCGGAGTCCCGTGTCCAGGAAAGGACATGGGGCTGGGGGAGCTATGGGAGGGGAGGGTCCTGGACAGGAGCTCTGCTTTCAGTGACCCTTGCAGGGGACCTGACCACAGACCTGGGACCCCTCATTCTCCACTGCGCCTGGCTGCGCAGTTGAGGCCCTTCCCGCCTGGGCCCGGGGAGACCGACTGTGGGGCAGTGGGTCCGCAGACCCTCACGGGGTTCTCCCCATCTCTGAGCATTGGAGGGTCCTGACCTGCCCTGACCTCAGGGGCCGACCCCCTCCCGGGTCAGTGGCCCTTGCATCCTGCTTCGCCTCCCAGCCTGCAACGGGCTGAATGTGGGGGCCCTGCACCCAGAAACTCAAAAGCCCTGGGCTTGCTTCCCCCTCCCCACCAGGTGGGCCGTGCTCTGGGAGGAGGGGCCTCACATGCTGTGGCTGCTTGTCCCCTGGCGATGATCCCTGCTGGGCCACTGCAGGTGGCCTTAGATGGGGGGCAGGCCAGGCTTCCCTCTGTCTGTGGGGGGCTGCATCCCTCTCTGGGCTTCCCTGGGAGACTCAGGTCTGCCCCAGACCTGCCTGGACACTGGGTATTGGAGGAGGCCCTTGGCTGGCCCTGGGCCTGCGTGTTGCCTGCCCAGCCCCAGCTTCCCTGATTGCGTGGACGTGGCCTTCCTGTTCTCAGGGGCAAGAACTCCTCTTCTGCCCTGAGACAGTTTAATTTGCTGCCCCAAGGGCTTGCCCAGCCCCCAGGCAGGCTGCAGATGAGACGCTCCAGGCCGGTGGCTGAATCCACATGAGCTCTGGGGTCAGAGGGCAGCTGTGGCCAAGGCTAGCATTGAGGTCATCCTGAGACACTCCAAGGCCAGGGAGGGGCCTTCCCCAGCCCCGATCCCCACCCTGTCCCAAGTCCCGTCTGGATCTGGGCTACAGCCACCACCTGCTCAGGGTGGCAGCCCCCAGGGTGGCGGCCTGGCTGTGGCCCCACGGCAGGGCACATGCACAGGTGGTTGGTTATGCACACGCAGTTATTATTAACCCGGCAGTGACGTCACCGGCAGCCAATGGGAGGCAGGTTTATTTCCAGGGCTGACAGCTTGATAACGGTTAATTTTAGCTGGATCTTCTTTCCTGAGGCTGGTGAAACCCTAGCCAGCCAAAGAAGGGGCTGCCTGTGTCTCCCCAAACAGCTCGTGAATGGGCCCTGGGGGCTCCCGGAGGGGTTAGGAGGGGTGGGGCCTGTGCTCCCCCCTCGGTCCTGCTCCCTGGAGCAGCCCTGACTGCTGGTGCCGTTCCCTGGCTGGCCACCCTCCACTGGCTGTTACCGGCCAGTGACTCAGACGCAGCAGGAGGGCTACTGAGGGGGCCTAGGCCTGACCTGGGGGGCAGAGAAAGCACAGGCCGTGGCCAAGGTGGGACCTGGGCTTCTGTCCAGAAGTCACACTGGCTTGCCTAAGGCCTTCTGAACCACCTACTTGCTGTGTGACCTTGGGCAGGATGCTTGGCCTCTCTGTGCCCAGGTGCCTCATCAGTTCTCTGCCTCGTAAGGCCGACCTCATAGCTCCTGCCCCGCACACTGAACCTGCATAGCCTGGTGACTGGCTGTTAGTGTGTGCTGTAGTTATTTAGTATTGCCTGGTACTTAGTAGTCATTTGGTACTATTCACTAGTTAGCAGTTGCCTTAGTCCTTTTGTGCTGCTCTAACACAATACTTAAGACTGGGTAATTTATAAAGAACAGAAATTTATTTCTCACAGTTCTGAAGACCAGGAAGTACAAGATCAGGGTGCTGGCACCTGGCAAGGGCCTTCTTGCTGCATCCTCGCACGGCAGGATGAGAGAGAACCCACTCCCACAAGCCCTTTTTACAGGGTATTAACCCACGCCTGGCCGGGCATGATGGTGCACACCTGTAGTCCCAGCACTTTGGGAGGCTGAGGCGGGAGGATCACTTGAGCCTAGGAGTTTAGGGTTGCTGTGAGTGAGGCTGACACCACGGCACTCTAGCCCAGACAACAGAGTGAGACTCTGTCTCAAAAAAAAAAAGTCCATGCCCTATAGGGCTCCGTGGTCATGACCCAAACACCTCTCCAAAGGTCCCACCTCCCAACACTGTTGCACTGGGGATAAAGTTTCCAGCACATGAATTTTGGGGGCCACCTTCGGACCATAGCAGTAGTTATTCAGCCGTGCAGTACTATTGAGTATTAGTAGTTCCTTGGTACTGTTAGTGTGTTGTTATTTAGCAATATTACCCAACTTAGACTCATTACCTGTGTGTCCAGGCCCAGGGTTGCCGGGCCAAGGGGCCTGCTGGGCAGCACAGCTGCCAGCAGACCGAGGGCATCCTGGCAACAGGAGACCCTTTGCAGGAACCACCTGACATCCTTCCCCAGGGTCAGTGCACAGGTGCTTCATGGAGGACGCGATTTCCCCATCAGCAGCCACTCCCCTGGCGGCACATGCCCCCAGCCACAGGGAGCCTCTGCCCGGGGGGCCTCGCCAGCTGACTGCTGTGGGCGAGCCGGGAGCAGCAGCTCAGACTGTCACGGGGAGGGGCTGTCTGATGAAGACCCTCCCAAGCAGCAAACAGCTCAGGTCCTGGGTACTGGTGGTCCCTTGGGAGTAGTGGGGGTGGGCTTCCCAGGGACCCCAGCCTCGTATCCCCTTTGTCTGACCCATTCTGGCCTAGGCAGGCCAGAGCGGCAGCAAGCCAGCCTCCTGCAGGCAAGGCCTGACCTCCAGGCTCCGAGGGAGGCGTTAAATACGGAGACCAGCTGGGGGGGTGCTTTCTCGCCGGGCGGTTATTTTTAATTCCTGGCTCCTGTTCGAGGGTATCAGCAGCACTCAGAAGTGCTGGTCACCTGGGAGGCCCCTCATGCTCCTCCCACTGCGGCCCTGACCTGGAGTGAGGAGCCCCTCCCCAGGAGACCCTCTCCATGGCCGGGGAGAACGGCTTGGCCCCCAACCCCTGCCCTGGGCCGCCATCTTCCTCCTCTCTCACACCTGCCGGCCGGGCATCGCCCCCGTGGACAGGCCAGGCTGGGGCCTCCAGACTCAGTGAACGCTCATGGGACAGGCAGGGCCCTGGCCACTCGCTCAGCACACACCTCTGAGATGGACCCTGCGCCTAGAAGACCCTGTCATATGGGAGCATGGGAACACCTGGGTGAGAGGACAGGATCGGGGTCTTGGAAGGAAGTCCTGACCTCTGCCATCACTCGCAAAAGCTGGCCACACCCCTCCTTGCACCTGTTTTGTTCACTGCGTGCATCTGCCTGGGACCCTCAGGGACCCCCACTTCCTACAGACTGGGGCCTGCCTCTGGCTTGGCATGGGGACCCTCGAGGGCCGGGGCGAGGGGGCTCCGCTGAGGGAGGGTCCCGGGTCAGGCCTGGGTCTGCCTGGACCTGACTCATTTCTGGCTGGTGCTGCCTTCCCAGGATCTGCCGCCCAGGAGTGCACAGCGGGGGCACCCCTTGCAGGTACCCCCTGCACAGGAGACCCCTGGAAAAGGTTCTTTCCAGGCCCACAGAGGGAGGGAGGTTCTGGCTGGTCGGCTCACTGGGCCTGTGGGGTGGCCGGGTGGACAGGCGCGCGGTGCAGGGAGAGCCCTCAGCGCCCAGCTTCCTTTGTTCACCGGCATCAGCCAGGGAGGCCTCCAGAGGCAGTGGCACCGCAGACCGGGCACGGCCCAGGCCCTGGACCCCAGGCTCGCCCTGGCCGCGTCACCACCTGCTCCTGGGGCTACGATCCCTCCTCCCCTGGCCCCACTTGCCAGCTTCCTGTCCTGGGTTTTCACCCCAGCCCTGGGGACCTCTTTTTATGTGGACAGCGTCTCTCCGGCCAGTGTGTCGGAGCCTCTGTTACCCTCTCTCCCGTCCCCTGTTGCGTCTCTCCCATTCTCTCCCCATCTCTGTCCCTCCCTGCCTTTCCACTCCCTCTCCCCACCCCCAGCTCTCCGCGCCGCCGCCGCCTCCTGTTTTCCTCTCCCTGCCTGCGCCCCCGCGCGCGTCGTTGTGGTTCGCTCCCCCGCTGCCTCCCGCGCCGCCGTCGCTCCTGCCCGCGCGCGTCCGTGGGTCCGCGGGCCCTGCACGCCTCGTGTGCCTCGCGTCCCCGCCCCCGGCCCCGCCCGCTCCCCCGCGGTACCGCATTGCCGTAGTGCAGGGGCGCGGTGCACTGCGCCCGCACCGTCAATAGGCGGACCCCCTCCTGGAGAGATAAAACCGCCGGCGCCGGCGCCGCCAGTCCCTCTGGCTGAGACCTCGGCTCCGGGTAAGGACGCTCGGCCTCGGGGTCCCCGTCCTCCCGCCAGCTTTCCACAGAGGGACCCCTCCCCGGGCTCCAGTCCTAGGGGCAGAGCCTGCCGGCCGAGCGCCTGACGAGGCTGCGCTGCGAGGCTGGAGCATCGGCCGCCCCCTGCGCGCGCCCGGACCCGCGCCGGGTCGGTCCCCGCGGGCAGCCGGGCTGGGGAGGGGGCGCAGCGGCGCTTGTTTACGCGGCGGCGGCAGCGGCGGCGGCGGGGGCCGGATCCCGGCCGGCCGGTGGCGGTCACCCTGCAGCCGTGACCTTGGGGCCGCCGAGGCCTGTGGGGTGGGGGCGCGGTAGTTAGCGATGGAGGCTGAAGGGGGTCAGGCCTCGGGGGTGCCGGGGCGACAGGCCGGAGGAGGGCGAGAGAGGTGGTGCGATCTGGGGGTCCCTCGCCACCCTAGGGTGCACGTTCTGCCCTTTCCTCCCCGGCCCCCGTCGCCGCCTCCTGCGCTGCCTGGGTTTCTCCACCGACCTCCAGGACCGGACAGGGGCTGTGACCCGGGGCCTTGACCAGGCGAAGGGGGAGGGGTACCCCGCGCCCCGCGCCGGGCTGAGGGCATCTCTTCCGGCACTTGCGGAGCTTGGCTGGGGCCAGATCCTCCCCCTCCAGCCAGAACACAGCCCCTGCTGTCCGCCCCTGCCCCTGTGGGGGGGCTCGAGCTATTCTGGGTCCCTAAGCTGGGTCCCACGTCGCCTGTCGAGCGAGCGCTGGTGCCAGCCTGCCAGGCAGGGGTGAGGGGAAGATGGCGCCGTCCCTGCCGGGAGGGGAGTGGGAGCAGGGCCTCTCCACGGTGGCGGTGGCGGTGGCGGCAGGTGGGGGTGGGGCGCAGTGTCCCTGGCCCGGGCTGGGGGGGCGGGGGAGCAGCACTGAGGACAGGCCTGGAGAGCTGGGCAGCGTGACTCATCACCCAGGCGCAGGCTGGCCCTGGGCTCGGCCGGGTGCCTCTCCAGATGGAGGTGAGCCCCTCCGAGCAGCGGGTTCCGGGGGCACCAACGCCCAGACGTCTGCGGCAGATTGGGCCGTTGGCTAAAGTGTGGGTGCGGGGAGTGCTTGCCTGTGCTTGCCACCTGGCTTTGCGCGCCAGGCCCCGGCCTGGGGGGCTCTTCCCTCCCCACCAAATGTGGGGTGAGGTCCGTAGGCAGGACGTGCTCCCACCTGTGCCAGGGCTCTCTGCTTGGCTCCCCGGGGCTCCCTGTCACCCCTCTCCCTCCACCCCGGTCCCACAGAAGCACCACTCAGCACCCCTGTCCTGAGCCAGAGCACCCCAGGTCCTGCCAGCCCCTCCCCACACGCCGGGCAGCATGGGCAAGGAGAAGACCCACATCAACATCGTGGTCATCGGCCACGTGGACTCCGGCAAGTCCACCACGACAGGCCACCTCATCTATAAATGCGGGGGCATCGACAAGAGGACCATTGAAAAGTTCGAGAAGGAGGCAGCTGAGGTGAGCCCTGGGGGCTCCGACTCTCCCCTCCCCCAGAGGGACTGGCTCCACTGGCGGCTGGGACCCCGGGTGTGCCTCAGTTTATCTCCCCCAGGGGAGTCTGCTGTGGGGGCACCTGTCTCAGGGCTCGGAGGAGACATGCAGGGTGCGGGTGGGCAGGGCAGCCTCTCTCTGAGGGGCGCTCGGTGGGGCAGCTGCCAGATTTGCCCCGAGGTGGGGAGGTGGCAGCGCTCTGGTGCTGTCTGCTGCCTGCGCCGGGCTGGAGGCCCTTGACTGTTCCTTTGCCCCCAGGCCAGGGCCAGGGCTGCAGGTGGTGCGGCCCTCACTTGTCCCGGGGCCAGCGGGCACTCAGGGCTGCTATTAATAGCTGACTGGTGGGCAGCCCGCCCATCTGCTCCGCTTGCTCCTGTGGGCTGGGAGGGCTTGTCCAGGGGCTGCTGCCCTGAACTGGGAGGTCCTGGCTGCCTGCTGAGCAGGAGAGGGGCCCCCTTGCTGGCCTCTGTCTGTGTAGCTGCACCTCCTCCATGGCTGAGACCTGTGGGTCAGAAGGGGCCACAAATGGGGGTCTGCTCTCTGACCTCCCACCTCGGCCTCAAGCTGTAGGAGAAGCCCCCTTCTGGGAGAGCCCCGGCCCCTGGATGTCGACAGCAGAGGCCAGGGCCCGGGAGGGGCAGTCGCTGGCCTGGGCTGAACCCCCGCCCCGGTGAGGCTGGGGTGCCCTTAGCCACACCCCTCCCACAGGTCCCTCTCTCCCCAGCCGTGGGAGGAGGCTGAGGGGCTCAGAGGGCCACTGGTTCAGGTCCCAGCTGGGTCCTGTCTGGTTTGGCCCTGGAGGGCCCCCCAGCTGGGCAGCCTCTCTGGAGGGCAGAGGCCGGTCCATGGGAGGCCCTGGCAGGGAGCTCTGCCCGCTGGGCAGTGAGCACAGCTGATGCCCTGACCGCAGCCCGGCCCAGACCCTGGGGGTCTCACTCACTGCTCCCCGGTACCCTGGAGCTTACAGAGCAGCCTCATTCCTGGGGGGAGACCCCCAGCAGGAAGGGAGGAGGAGCCTTCCAGAAACCAGGCCCTCCTCACGACCTTATTTGATTTTTCTTTTTTCCTTTCCCCTTAAAAAAAAAAAAATTACACAGAGGGGTTATTTATTTGACAGCCCAAAACCCAGCAGTAGCATGTGCTTCCAGCTGTGGAAGGGACCTGGGTGTCCCCAGCTTCAGTCAAGGGGTGGTCCCTGGCAGGGGAGGGGGCTGCACCCTCCTGGCAGCTTCTCTCCGGCAGCACCCAGGCCCTGGCGCCCCTGCTGGTGGCCTGGGAGGCGCGTGGCCCGCCCCGGGTAGGGCAGGGTCTGGGTGTTGGCGCCGCAGTCCCAGGACCCCAGCGGGAAGCAAGCGGGGGACGGAGGCCCTCTCCCACCTCTCACCGGCCCCCACGGCCCAGGGCCAGCCCTGGCAGGCGGCTGTGACCGCCAAGTCTCAGATCCCGCTCTGAGCTGTGACTCCATGCCCGCCAGATGGGGAAGGGCTCCTTCAAATACGCCTGGGTGCTGGACAAGCTGAAGGCGGAGCGTGAGCGAGGCATCACCATCGACATCTCTCTCTGGAAGTTCGAGACCACCAAGTACTACATCACCATCATCGACGCCCCTGGCCACCGCGACTTCATCAAGAACATGATCACTGGCACATCCCAGGTGGGCAGGCCCAGGGGCAGGGCCAGGGTGGGGGCCCCTCACCTTTGCTGCCCCTCACCCCAGCTGGCACAGAGCCCCCCCAAGAACAGACTCAGGGCCCCCAGACAGGGCAGTGTGGACACGCTGACCCACCCTCACAGACAGAGGGAGCTGGGGCCAGGTCGGGGCAGCGGGATGTGGGCGGAGCAGACAGGCGGGCCATCTCAGGACACCCACACAGACACAGACGGGGGACACGGCAGTTTCCCCTGTTCCTTGAGTCTTCTCTCCAAGCTGCTTTTACAACTGTGCCCACACTCTGTTCTCGAGCGAGGGACAGGACCAGAGAGGCCGAGTGACTTGTGCAGGTACGCACAGCCTGCTGGGGGTCTCTCTGGCCCAGTGCTTGGAGGATGAGCCCCCCACTGCCCTTGAGGTGGAGACCCCCTCAGTCTCCATCCCCAGGGCAACTGCTGAGGTCCCGTCTGCCTGGAGCGTCCTGGGCGCAAGGGGCCGAGGCTCACTGTGGCCCCTGCCGGGCAGGCGGACTGTGCGGTGCTGATCGTGGCGGCGGGCGTGGGCGAGTTCGAGGCGGGCATCTCCAAGAACGGGCAGACGCGGGAGCACGCGCTGCTGGCCTACACGCTGGGCGTGAAGCAGCTCATTGTGGGCGTGAACAAGATGGACTCCACAGAGCCGGCGTACAGCGAGAAGCGCTACGATGAGATCGTCAAGGAGGTCAGCGCCTACATCAAGAAGATTGGCTACAACCCGGCCACCGTGCCCTTCGTGCCCATCTCAGGCTGGCACGGCGACAACATGCTGGAGCCCTCCCCCAACGTGAGTGCGCTGGGGTGGGTGGGCGCCGAGACCCCCAAGGGCCCAGGCCTGCGTCTGGCCAGGGACACCCTTCCATGCGGACAGTGCAGGGGCAGTGGTTGGTCCTCACCTCCCCCCAGGGGCTGCTGTCCTGGCCCTGGACCCCACGTGGGGCAGCAGGGCGGGGGCCTCCCGGGGTCCCAGGAAGTGTGTGTTTCTGCACTGGCAGAGGGCTGAGGGCCGGCTCTTGGCTGGTCGCTGAAGCTCGAGGTGTGGGCAGCCTGGGGCCAGGGACTGACTGGGCTAGAGGTGACCAGTGGGCAAGCTTGGGGGGACCTGAGGCCGTGTTCCCAGGGCTGTCAAGCCAGACGAGATCCCTGGCCCAGAAGGGTGGCCAGTCGGCTCTGGCCGGTGCTGCAGCTGCCCACACTGAGGGACGGCTGGGACAGGCCAGCAGCAGCATGGAGCCCTGTGGTTGGGGACCGAGCTGTAGGGACTGCTCCCAGCCTCCCTCTTGCCTGGCTGAGGGTTGTTTACCGAGGATCACACCTTCCCTCAGGGACCCGATGCAGCAGATCTCCCTCCCGGGAGCCTCCAGCCACCAGGGACCCCCAGCCCTGCCCTTCCCATTGGCCTGGCCTGCTGAGTGCGCCCCACCCACCCATGCTCAGGGGGCTACCTGTTGGCAGGCGTGTCTGGGATTCAGCCCTGAAGACAAAGGCAGGACACAGGGGTGGCCGTGGGGGCACAGTGCTGTGGGCCCTGCCCTTCTCGCTGTTTGTAGGGGGTAGGCCGGAGAGGCTCTGTGCAGGGTCTGCATCAGGAGAAGCTTGGCAGCGATGGGGCCGCCCTGCCTGGAGGCGGCCTGCTGGTCCCACAGAGCTTCTGGGGCTGGGCCTGGGCCAGACTCTGGCTGCTCCAGCTCCGGTCACCTGCCCTGCCAGGGCTCTCATGGTCCTGGGCCCTGGGGGGCTGCGGGGAGCAGGGCAGGGCTGGAGGCTCCGGGCAGGTCTGGGCCGAGGTGGAGGCTTTGCTCCTTTGTCCCCCCAAGAGGTCTCCATCCGACTGAGATCTGGGGTGGTCCGGGCAGGGTGAGTTCTGCATCCTGGTTTAGCCTGAACTGTCAGCCTCAGGCAGTGATGGGGCTGGGCTGCCATCCTCCAGACCCTGCAGCTGGCGTCCCTACCAGGACTCCTGGGGATCCTGGGAGGCTGGGGCCACGGTCAGACAGGCCGTGGGGTGGGGTGGCCGTCGCGGTCTCCGTGGTCTGATCAGCCTCATCTGTCCTGCTAAGATGCCGTGGTTCAAAGGCTGGAAAGTGGAGCGCAAGGAAGGGAATGCAAGTGGCGTGTCCCTGCTCGAGGCCCTGGACACCATCCTGCCCCCCACGCGCCCCACGGACAAGCCCCTGCGCCTGCCGCTGCAGGACGTGTACAAGATCGGCGGTGAGTCTGGGCGGCAAACCAGAGCTCGTGCCCTTCCCCCCACCCCCCCTCTTGAGACCGGGGACCCCACAAGGGGCTCAGAGGCCGCTTCTCTCCCTATACCGCACACCTTCTGGTGACTGCCCACCACATGCAACCATCCTCCACCCACCCATCTACCCATTCAGCACTTGCCAGGGTCTTTCTCCCTCCAGGTGAGTGTCCAGCCCTGTGCCAGCAGCCGGTGCACAGAGGTGACTCACATGTCCTCCCGAGGTCCCAGTCTTCCAGAGACACCGCCCCACTGCATGAATGAGAAACCATAAGCAAATATGAGGCCCCCAGAGAGCGGTACTGGGAGGGGACTCCCAGCCAGGGACGTCACCATGTCTGAGTGCAGGGCGGGGTGCTCAGCCCAGCACAGAGAACGGCCACCGGCCTGTCCTCTTCGTTCCCAAACACAAGCCCCCATCGCAGCCCAGGGAGACCGGTGGAACGTCCCATGCCCCAGGGCAGACAAGACACATGATCATGAGCAGATCCGTGACAGGTGCTGGGGCACAGACACCCCTGCAGTGATGGGGACCGAGTGCAGGGAGCCCTCTGTGGGCAGGGCCACCGGGTCCCACGCAGGAGCAGTCATGATAGCCTGGGCCACAACTCACTGAGGCTGCAGCCTCGGGGCCACGAGGAGGGCTCCTCAGAGAGAGGGTCCCCATAGTGCTCCCTCCAGGGACAGTCACCCCTGGGGGCAGGGATGGGACCCAGGTCCCAACAGGCCCGCGCCTTCCCCGGCCTCCCCTCTCTGTCTCTGTCAGTTTCCTTTGGTCCCTAGGAACTCTCTCTTGTTCAGACCCTTATTTCCCCAGCTGGGTCAGGAGCCCCCACTTCTGCCAGAATCTCAGTGTCTGCCTTGTCCCCGGACCTCCTCTCCCCTCACTCCCTCCCATGGCTGTGTCCTACCAGCCCTGCCAGGGAGGACCACACCCCAGCTTTGTCAGATTCCAGGCTCCCTCCCCAAATATTATGCCCCCCCATCCCCTCTGCCCCGCCTGCCCCTCACACCCCCTCCTCTCTGCCAGGCATCGGCACGGTGCCCGTGGGCCGAGTGGAGACTGGCATCCTGCGGCCAGGCATGGTGGTGACCTTTGCACCCGTGAACATCACCACGGAGGTGAAGTCGGTGGAGATGCACCACGAGGCGCTGAGCGAAGCCCTGCCCGGTGACAATGTTGGCTTCAACGTGAAGAATGTGTCGGTCAAGGACATCCGCCGGGGCAACGTGTGCGGGGACAGCAAGTCCGACCCGCCGCAGGAGGCCGCCCAGTTCACCTCCCAGGTGGGCAGCTGCGCCAGTGCCATGGGCCCTGCCTGTGCAGGGCAGCAGGGCCGCCCTCGGTGGGCTTGCCGTCCCCACGTGGCCTGGTGCCCAGGAGGAAGCAGCCCCCATCTCAGGCCACAAGGGGTGGAACCAGGGCTGGGACAGGCACCAGGCTCCCGAGTGTGCGGATCACACGGCTGTCCTGAAAAACGCTTTCATTACCTTGCTGCCTGAGACAGCTCTGTAATACTTTTATTCTCTCCGTTTTTCAGTGCACCCTCTTCAATCACCTCTTCATATGACAGTGATTTCTGTTTTGAGACAGGGTCTGGCTCTGTCACCCAGGCTGGAGTGCAGTGGTGTCATCACAGCTCACTCTAACCTCAGACTCCTGGGCTCACGGGATCCTCCCGCCTGGGCCTCCCAACATGCTGGGATTACAGGCGTGTGGTACCACGCCCAGCCTGACACTGATTTTTAAAAACTGCTTTGAGATACAATTGAAATAGAATAATCGAGGTCCAATTTTGCCACCCCCCACCCTCCCCGCCTTAGCTCTGGCCAGGGTTGGCAGCGTGAGCGCTGCCCTGGCCTTTTCAAACAATGCCCTTGTCAGGTGTTTCTCTCTCATGGATTGTCAAATGCTTAACGGGGATGCTGGGTCCAGGTCTGGGGCGTGGGTCCCCACAGCCTGAACTTCTCCGCAGTTGGCACTCTGGGCCCTGTGATGGCAGCCTCCCAGCCCCGCTCTCGTGCCCTCCCCTGGTGCCCACTGTGCCTGATGGCCGCGTGCAACTCTGCCTCAGGTCATCATCCTGAACCACCCCGGGCAGATCAGCGCTGGCTACTCGCCGGTCATTGACTGCCACACGGCGCACATTGCCTGCAAGTTTGCAGAGCTGAAGGAGAAGATTGACCGGCGCTCCGGCAAGAAGCTGGAGGACAACCCCAAGTCCCTGAAGTCTGGTGATGCCGCCATCGTGGAGATGGTCCCGGGAAAGCCCATGTGTGTGGAGAGCTTCTCCCAGTACCCACCTCTCGGTGAGCCAGCATGGTTGGGGGAGGCACAGCCCTGGGGGACAGCTGATCCAGGCCCAGGGCAGGGGACTGCCAGGTGGCAGGGAAGGGGGCGCTGGGTGACAAAAGTGGGATCCCCTCTATTATGGCAACCTTTTCTGCTGAGCTTAGGCTTAGAGTGTAGCAGGAGACCCACGTCCTCCGCGTGCCTGAGCACAGGTGGCCCTGCTGGGCAGCCCTGGGGTGGCGTCCTCTCTGCACTCCCCTTGAGTGACTAAGGCCCTCAGTCTAGTGGCTGAATTAGGATTGACCCGCCCCAAGTGGCCAACCCACAGACCTCTATGTCACAGCTGCCCTGGGCAGGGCTGCCGGGCTGCGGCTGGCCATTGCCATCACAGCTAAACGGGCGCACTCTGAGCCAACCGGTTTCTAAGGACATTTCGAACATCGTTTAATTCCGGCACCATCGCCTTGGGAGAGCCCTATATGCTAGTCACGGGGCCACGTAGGCAGGCAAGGCTTTGCGCACGCAGTCGCGGGAGCAGGCGCAGAGATCGGCTGGGACGGCTGGGTCCGCAAGGGAGGATGCGCGAGCGCCAGTGCGCCTGCGCGCTGCATCCTGCTCCGCCGGCAGCCGCTCCCCGCCCCGGGCCCAGCGCGCCCCACGCGCCCTCCGCGCGCCCCCCAGCCCCGGGTCCCCTACCACGCGCCCCCCCCGGCCCCACCCCCGAGCCCCGTGCGCTCACGCGCCCCTCCCCGCAGGCCGCTTCGCCGTGCGCGACATGAGGCAGACGGTGGCCGTGGGCGTCATCAAGAACGTGGAGAAGAAGAGCGGCGGCGCCGGCAAAGTCACCAAGTCTGCGCAGAAGGCGCAGAAGGCGGGCAAGTGAAGCGCGGCCCCCACCGGCGGCGCCGCGCCCCGCCCCCGGCGCGGCTCCCGCGCCCCGCCCTCCCCGGCGCACGCCTGCACCTCCGCCTGTCCGGGCCCGCCGGTGCGCGACTGGATGCTCGCCATCAAGGTCCAGTGGAAGTTCTTCAAGAGGAAAGGCCCCGCCCCGGCTTCCCAGCGCCGCCGCGCTCAGTGCCCGTTTTGCCAATAAACTGAGCGACCCAGAACCGTGTGCGCCTGCTGGGGGGTCGCGCGCGGGGGTCGCTGCGCCACGCTCCGAAGCCCTTCGGCCCGGTGCCCTGCCGGGACTCCGCAGCCCTGCCGGGACTCCGCAGCCCTGCCGGGACCTGTCCTTCCGCGCCCGGGCTGGGGGCCCAGCACCGGAGCCCAGGTCCGAGGCCGGTGGGCCTGGCGGCCGGAGGGCGGCCCGGGACAGACGCACCACTGCAGACCCGCAGTGCGGGGGATGAGCGTTTTGGGGTCTCTCTGAGGACCGGATAGGAGCTCACCATGAATGATGGTCCCACACACACGTTCTTCTTAGGGCTGCGGGGTCCCTGTGATCTTGGAGCCTGGTCTTGCTCACCCTCCCAAGCCGGTCACCTGTGGCTGGAGCCAGCGCCTGTCCCTCCTCAGCACAAGGCCTGTATGGTTTTCACCCTTGGAAGTTGGGAGGCAGTGGGCCTGGGGGCTTTGAGACTTCACTGGGGCCCCAGGTACGTCTGGGCCAGCCAGTGCCCTGACCATGGCCAGCGAGGGCTGGCGGAGCAGGACACTGCTTTGCACCCCTCTCTGCTCCTAGAAAGCCCCCTGGCCCACGCCTGCTCTTCCTGCCCAGACCAAGGTTAGGTCGGGGGTGATCTGACTTCCCCGGGGCGCATGCACAGTGCTGAGGGTGAGGCCTCTCACCTGCAGGGGTGCTGAACTGCGGGGTCCTGCAGGGTCAGTCAGGCCGACTAGTGTGTTAGTGTCTTAGGGCTGCTGTGACAATGACCACAAACAGCATGGCTTCTGGGAGCCATTCAGAATCACAATCACCGACCCAAGTCAAGGCATCAGCAGACTGGTCCCTCTGGAGGCGGGAGGGGAGAGCCCGTTCCCAGCCCCTCCCAGCTCCCAGGGGAGGCAGCATTCCTGGGCTTGGGGCTGCATTACTCCAGTCTCTGCCTCTGTGGTCACGTTGCTGCTCCTTCTCTGTGGGTGTCAAGTCTCCCTCGGAATGTGACATGAAGTCACATTCCCAGTTTCCAGGAACAAGGGCCTGATGTCGTGGGTGCACATTGAGCCCACCGAGCTGGGTGAGGGTGGACTGAGGCAGTCTGTGTCACGGCAGTCCCGTCATCCAGGAGAGATGGGCACCCTCATCCCCAGGAGCCCTTGGAGGAGCTGCTGGTATCTCCACCCAATCCCAAACTGGGGGGCCTGAAAACCACCTGAAAGAAGAGTAGGACAAGGAAGACCCCTGGAGCCAGGCCGTGGTGTGGTTGGGTCCTCGGTTCCCCAGGGGGCTGCTGGCAGCCACGGGCCCATGTGGGAAGGGTTGGGCAGACAGTGTCAGGCCACCGAGGCCTCCGGAGAGGACAGCTGAGTCAGCACGTGAAGATACCGGATGCCAGTCAAACCCAAACCTCAGATAAATACCAATTTTAGTATAAAATACGTGGGTCGCATTTACACTACGATGATACTCGTTCATCTGGTGACCCTATGACCCTACTTAACGACACCAAGGGCTTCCAGATGGACCTGCCAGTCCAGCCCAGGCCTTTCCTGGGGCACCATCACTGATGCTTGGGACCTAGAGTGGCCCAGTTAGAATTGGGGTCAAACTGGAGAATTTGTCAGCTTGAGATGGGGCGAGAGTGGAAAACAGCCCCTGGAATCGCAGGAAGCCCCCTTTGGGCAGTCTCTGAGGGGCCAAGGGGTCCCCCAACTGCAAACTCTGGCCTCCTTGGAACCCAGGTCACCCAGACGCTGTGGGTGGGGTGAGGCCCGCCAGCTGCCTGGGTCTGCCCACCCTGCCTACAGCAGTTCTGGAGCCACACTGTCCCCTCCAGCTGGGGCAGGGCTCCGGAGGACATGAGGACGGCTGGGAACACCCCTGCTATCCCCAGAGTGCTCAGCAGACGTGCGGGCTGGGAGGGTGACGTCTCCAGGGAGGGTCTCAGTCTTTGGCTCCCCTCCTGGGGTGGGGTGGCGAAGGCTGCCCGCAGAGCTCCAGGCCTCGCTGTACCCCCAGTGCACCAATGGGGTCCGGGGCAGGGCTGGGCTTCCCACTGCCTGTGGGGGAGGGGCAGCACATACAATCAGGGCTCCAAGATTTTTCCACCGACCTCCGGGGGGGCCTCTCCTGTGTCCAGCCCACTGTCCGCTCTGGTTGCAGCCGTGGCTTCTGGGGAGTTCCTGCAGCTGCCCACACTCAGGGTGGGAGGGGCTTTGGGGGCAGGTGGGCACTGACCGCAGACCAGTGTGTGAGAGGAAGGGGAGAGGGAGGTGCCCTGTCAGGGACAGGGCTGGGGGGATGACAGGCAGAGCGTCAGGTGTTAGTCTAGGCCGGCATCCTCACATGGTCTCAGGACCACGTACAGGCTACGTGTCACCATTTGGCACTAGAAATTAACGCGAAACACCCAAAACACAAGCACATGGCACAAAAACAGCAGCACATGCCCTGTGGCCTCTGGAGAATGCTGTACAAGCAGGAATGAGAGCGAAGACCCATGGCATTGCTATGAAGATGGTTTTGACGCCAGGGCCTTCTGGAAGCTTTTGGAGGATGCTAGGGTGGTGGGTGGCACTTTGTGAGCCTCCGCTCTAGGCAGCAGGGTGGTGGGCAAGCCTGCAGGTTCAAGTCCGAGCTCTGACGCCTGGCGCGGAGCGATGGAGCAGGGGGTGTCTCTGCGCCTCATTTTTCCTACAGTGAAAAGGTCAGATGGCACCTGCCGGGCAGGGGCACCTTCCCAGGGGAGCACCTACCTAGGGGAGGAGGAACATCTGCCCTGGGGAGCACCTGCCCTGGGGGGCATCCCCAGTGTTATGTGAGAGGATGCTTGGTGTGGGTGGGTGTGCAGTGGCCGTGGTCGTTCTGACTCTGCCACTGGCTTCATCTAGCTCCGGGAGCTGCACTCAAGCCGGGCCTGAGATGGAGGTGCAGTGGGGGGTGGGCCTTTCCCCACAGCAGCCAGGCGGAGCTGTCTGTGGCTGAGGCCTGGGCAGACCCTCTGTGGCCATCAGCTGGGGGAGCCTGGTGGGCAGCCGGACGGGGCAGTGGCGCGGTGAGAGCGGGCACACAGCCAGGACAGTGTCCCTGGGGAACTGGCACACCCTGGCAGGGCTGGGGGCCCCAGAGGGGAGGCAGACTGGTGCTCGCACCCAGCTAGGGCACTGGGGCTGCTGCGTGGCTGGGGATGACCCTGATGCCCAGAGAAGTTGCCCTGCACGCTGGGTCAGGGTAAAATTTAAACAGGACCCACCAGGACACCCGACTGTCAGCTTCAGTCTGCACTTTGGACGCTGCCAGAGCTGAAAGGCTGCGAGGCCCTGCTGAGCCTGCCGAATCTGATCTGTCCCCTGCCCTCATCTCCCCAGGACTCCCGCCCCCTCCCCCAGGTTCCCAGGGTGGTCGGAAGGCCCAGTGCCCCAGGTGGTGACAGTCCTGGGTCTGAACAGTGGCTTCTGGGCTCCTTTCCAAGGGTCTGGGCCTTGTGGCTGGTGAGGCCCCAGCGATGGGGACCCGGGATTTCTCATGTGCTGCAACTATGGGAGAGACTGTGCTTGTGGGTGACGGGGGGTCTTGGAGCGGGACTGCAGGCGGGGACGAAGGTGCGTGCACCGGCATGGACTTGCATGTCTGTGCGAGTGGACGCGGGTGTGGAATTGTGTGTGCCTCTGTGTGGCCATGTGGGGCGCAGGTGGACTTGGTGGGTGTCCTGGAGCCCTTGGAAGGGGGAGTGCACGTGTGTGCGTGCACACGTGTCTGTGCATATTTGCGCATACATGTGCACCTGCCCGTGTGTGTGTCTTTTGGCTCTGTCTGTGTTGCCAGAAGTCAGGGCTGAGTCCCTGGGAGGTAGCCCCTGGGTAGCTGGTCCCAGGCAGGGCCCGGACAGCTGTCCCTGTCCTGGAGCCACGCAGGAGAAGCCAGCGCAGGGGAGGGGCTGGGCTGGCAGGGGTATGAGCCTCCAGGCAGGTCCTGGCTGTGGAGGGAAAGCCCCTCCCCACGCGATGGGTCAACCGGGAACCTGTGGTCTTGGAGGACTCCGAGGCTTCATTCGCTGCTCCTGCTGTCGGCTGGGGGAGGAGATGGAAGGGGGCTGGGACTGCGATGACCCCCAGCCAGGACGGGTGAGGCTGAGCCGGCCTCCTCAGGACCCCGGGCTTGGACTGTGGGGGCCCCAGGCAGGGGCGGGAGGAGAAGAGAGGATTGAGGCCCTGCCGGGGCGGAGGCAGGAGGAAGGAAGCCTTTTCCCCAGCTGGCACCCCCTCCGGCGCTGGCTTACTCCACTGTGGGGCCAAGGAGGGCGGCAGTTCCTAGGAACTTCTGGGTCTCACATGAGGGTCTCACATGGGGGGCTGAGCTTGCAGGGTGGGCCTGGAGGGCTTGGTGGGGCAGGGACTAGCTTCCACTCTCCGGGCCTGTCTCCCCCAGGCCTCCACCACGCCAGCCTGTTGGCTCAGGGGTGCCGGCAGCTCTGGGAAGGGAGCCCCCTCCTGCGGGCTTTCTGGAGGGGGGCACTGCGTGGGGGCCTCGGGCTGGGCTTGTGCCCACTCCAAGCCAATGGGCCTGGCTTCCGGGTCCAGAGAGCCCACCTGGGCTCTGGCTATGAGGACCACGGCCGGTCAGCGTTTGAGGCTGGGCCAGGTCTCAAGCCCAAGCCAGCTGGCACTGCTGGGTTCCAGGGCTTGGCTGCCCAGGGGAATGGGGGCGGGTGGAATAGCGGGTTGGAGGACACAGTCAGCGGGAAGGGGTGATGGGTGGGGGGTGCAAAACTTCCCCTCTCCATGTCCTAGTCTGAGTCAACCTTCACCCTTTGGGGTGTGGGAAGGAACTGAATGGGTGTTCCACAAACCTCTAGGGTTGGGGCCCTGGGTTAAGTGGCTCTTGCCTGCGGCCCTGCCCTCCCTGGAGGCTGAGGCTGCCTCCACTGGGAGGTGGGGGCTCCTGGTATTCTAGGTGCCCCTCTGTGTCTCCCGATACCCAGGGTCCTCCTCCTGCGTGTTGGGGAAGGCAGTGCGCGGTGGAAGAGCGGTGCGTCAGCCAGCTGGGAGCTGGTCCACTTATACTCTGATGCTTACATAACGCCTCTGCGTGCCAGGCCTCGTTCAAATGCTCCGTAAGCCCACGTCCTTCCACCATCAGAACACGCCCATGATGTATTTGCCATCACCCCATTTTACAGTAAAGAAACTGAGGCACATAGAGAGTCACTCCTAGATTAACTCATCGTTGTGACTCAGCCTGGTATGATGGTGTGAAGTAGCGTCTTTCATCAGGCTACCAATCAGCACGTGGAACGCCTGTGGCTTCTTTGTTGCACTCTGAACCTGCCAGCACTGGGCAGGCGGGGCCCACAGACTCTTGCCTTCCCAAAGCCCTTCCTAGGGGGGCTTGCCTTCCCGCCTACCGCCCAGACTCTTGCCTCCCCTCTCTCACAAACGTTCTGAACATTCTTGTCCCTTGGCTTGGGTACTCTCAGGAGCTATTGAGAGAAAGATCATTTGTGCAATTTCATGCTAAGGTGTGAATGGCTAACATATCAGAAATATTTACATTTCAAGAAAGGCCAGGCTGGCCCCAGTGCAGTGGTGTTTACAACTAGTTGATCACAACAAGTTGCAGATTTCTTTGTTCCTTTTCCACTCCCAGTGCTCCACTTAACCAGCCTTGGAGGGGGGGAAAGAAAGAAGAAAGGACGTTGTTACCATAAATCATGGTTTCTTACCTGCAGCTCCCGACATCTGGCTGCCCTGGGCCCTGCAGGGTGTGGAGTAGCGACTCTGGCCTCTCCCACTGGATGCCAGTCACACCTGCCCCTCTGTTGTGACAACCAAAAATGTCTCCAGAGGTCACTAGGTGTCCCTAGGGGACAAAACCACCCCTGGGTGGGAGCGATTAACCCCCAGGAAGCGCAGTCAGGAAGGGGCTGGTCTTGCTGGCCCAGCAAGTCGGAGCTCAGGGATGGGCAGATTATTCTCCCTCAACTGCAACCTGCGGGAGGCGGCAGGAAACCGAGGAAGAGGGTGCGTCCCAGCTGGGCACCGGGGTCACACGGGCACCTCCTGCCGTTTCCTGGACGCCCTCTCAGAGCTGGATGCTGCGTCTTACGGGCTCGTCGGGTCCAGCCCTGGCCCTCCCTGGAGGTGGGAGTATGATCCGCGCCCTTGTCAGGGGAGGGGCGCGAGGCTCTGCCATGGCCAGTTGGGCGGCGACAACAAAAACACCTGAGACCCGGTACTTGGTGACGGAAATTTATTTCTCACGGTTCTGGAGGCCGGAGGTCCGAGGTCCAGGGCTGCGGACGCCTCTTCCTGTGTCCTCGCACGGGGAAGAGCGAGCTCTTGTATCTCTCCCTCCAAGGGCACCGATCCCCAGGAGGGCTCCACCCTCGTGACTTCGTGACCCCAAAAGCCCCACCTCCTAACACCCTCACACTGGAGCTGGAGTTCCAATGTGTGGAGTTGGGGCGACACGTTCGTCCACAGCAGGCTCTGAGTGGTCACCTGGTCAGCTCGAGGCCACCCCGCTCAGGTTAACCCCGTGTGCACCTTGGGGTGTCTGGCGCCACGCTGCCTTCCGCCCAGGTAGGAGCATGAGCTGCGGGGGCCGTGGGTGGTGTCTGCTGGCGAAGGTGGCTCTTCGGGGCCACCGCAGAGCCGTGGGTACTGGCCGGGCTCCAGCTCCGGCCCAGGCTGAGGTGTCCCTGGCTTGCTGGTGACAGAAGCATTTGGAGGCCTTGTCTCAGACGAGGGCAGGGTGGAGGTGGAGACCCTGACAGCCTCTGGCCCTGCCCCTGGCCGGACACTCTGTACAAAGCCTCCTGGACATCTGTCCAAGCCAGGCACTCAGATGAGCCCGGGCTGGCAGTGGGCGGGCAGCCAGGGCAGACGCCGGCCGGCAGCCTGCGCTTGGGCAGGATGTCGCCACCGCACCAAGCTCTGCCGCCCACATCCTCCCAGGCCTGAGCACGCAGCCCCTGGCTAGTCAGGGGCAGCCCGACGGGAGGCCCCAGCGTGTCCAGCCCTAGGCCCAAGTGACAGAGTCAACAACCACCTTCCCTAGGCTGGGCCGGGGGCTCTGGTGGCTTCCTGGGCCCCTCACTGGGCTCGCTGGGCAGCAGGGGAGGGAACAGTAGGGAGCAAGTGAGATGAGACAGTTTCGGATTGTGCTGAGGAACCAGAGCCTGGAGAGGGTATTGGGGAAGGTCCCGCTCCAGGGAAGCCCTCGGGCAGGGCCCGCCTGAGAAGACGCAGGGTGTCCCCGATAGAAGCAGCGGGAACAGTACCCACCAGGGCTGCTTCCCCTGCTCGAGTGGCATCCAGGTGGTCGTGTTCCTGGGTGGGGGCAGAGAGGCGCGGGCAGAGCGAGTGGCCGGGCAGAATGTCACGGGTGAGCAAGATGCGGTGAGGAGAGTGCCGGGGAGCGTGGACGTGTAGCCACCGGCGGGCCCCCGAGCACACCCCAAGGGAGCCGTGGGGCCTCCGTTCCTCACAATTTATCTGCCACAGAACGGGAGGCTGGCCATAGCTTCTTCACTTGCCCGAAGGCACAGAGGGCCGTGTGGGAGGCCACTTACAAACCCTGGGCTGTGAGCTACAGACCGATGTCAGCCCCTTTCTGGTCGCCGTCACAGACGACCACGGGAGGAGTCCCGGTGTTCTGGGTGACTGAGAAATGCAAGTCAACGCCCTCATGCAATTATCTGGCTGGCCAGGGGCTAGGGAAGCTTGTTGAGAGATCTGGTCCTTTTTAAAAAACTATAAATTAAATTTTTATTGACTTTAGTGTAAGATGTTAAAAAAGAAAATCAATGCTTTCATATCTTAAATCTTTTCCTCACGTCCCCGCTCCCCTGCGGCTGGGTGGACACAACCTTCCTTCTCCTAACAACGGAAAATTCTCGGGGGAGGGTGCCGGCCCTGTCTGTCTGGTAGGTACTTCCTATTGTCCAGATTATAGGATTAAAACGGCAGCAGCTCTGACCCAGGTTAAGTGATTGAGAACCTGTCTCTTCTCATTTCCCCAAATTAAGTCTCGTTTCTCGGCTGGCGGAGCTTTCGTTTCTGGGCCTCTGCTGGGGTCATCTGTTTCCTGCAGGCGTGTGATTGGGAAGGAGCTCTCTCCTTTCCCCCTGGGGTACACGGGGGAGAGACGAGACAGGAAGCTTGGCTTTTCGGTGCCCCGTGTGCAGCTGTCTACAGAGGTCACAGGCCGGAGGAACCCAGGTGTGGCTGCATATCTGGACACAGGTAGCCTCTGCGTGGTGGCTCGGTGTCAAAAGAGCACACGCTGGGGCGGTGTCAACAGGGGCTCCAGCCGCCTGCTGCCCCAGCTGCTTCTACCTGCGCCCTGGACACGTCTTGCACAGCTCACAGCGGCTGGCGGCTCTGGCCAAGGGCAGCCTGTGCCGCATCCCAACTCACGTCCCTGTGCCTGTGCTCTTCAGATGCGGTCCCAGAGTTCCAGCAATGATCTGTGAGACCAGGGTGGTGGCCCAGCAGGGCTGCATCCCCACCTCAGCGAGCAGAGAATTGCAATGCGGGTGATACTGCGTGTGCTCCCTGAGCGGCGCCATGCAGGCAGGGCCATTGTGTAGGTTCTCCAGAGAGAGTGATCCAGGTTGCTGGACTCGGCCTCCAGCACGGTGGCCACAACGACCACTGACTGTGGGCCCTATCTGTGGACACAGTCCGGGGCACCCCAGGAACTTCTGACCAGGAAGGAGCGCACAGGAGGGCTTTGGGGCAGATGGGGATTTGTGAGAGCTCAGCGCTGAGCTCTCTGGCCGCGACTGTCAGTTCTGTCGGTTCAATAGTTCACTTCTCCGGCTGCTTGGTGCAGCGGGCGATCTGGCTGGAGCTCCTGTTGGTACAGCCACGAGGTCACCTGCCCCCGCAGAGGGGAAGAGGGAAGTGGGCTGGGCTTGGAAGCTTCCTGGGGAGAGACCGTGCTGAAAGGACAGCGCCCGCGGATGCCCCGGCCACCGGGCGAAAGCCGTCTCCCAGCTGGAGCTGGGCGTCGTGTGCGGCTGAATTTTTCCACTCATCCTCTGTGGAATCCTGTCGATGCAGTCTTGGCAAAGACAGAGCCTGAAAGCCTTTCCCATCTATTTTTAAGTAAATGGAATTCCTGCTGCTTGCATGAAATTTACCCTAACTGGGCATCTTCACGACCCTGCACGCTTTGCCTGGGTGCGGGTGGGGGTGGGTCGGCACGCAGGTTCCCAGACTGCTGACAGCGCACAGCCCGTGGGTGTGCAAGACACAGAATTAAAAGCATAAATGATTAATGAGTAGCTCTTTGAGAGGACGTCCTAAACAAAGGAAGCGAAGATTTTCAAACCTTGATGCAGGATTCTCTTTCCAGAGCCTTCGGGGAGGGGGCAAAGCTGCTGGCGCAGATGCTGTGGGTGAGAGCGGAGGTTGGCCTGCGTCCGGAGCTGGCCCCTCAGCCGTGCTTCACGGCTGCCCCAGGAGACATGGCTCCCCCAGGCCTCAGAGATGGGTCTCCTTTTTCCTGAAAAATAAGAAGAGCATGTTCGTCTCTCCCCAGCGTCCTGGAACACGAGGGAGCCCTAAACCCTGCTCCCATCTCAGGGCTGGTGCATCCGCTGCAGTGGAACCTGGGAATCTCTTTTCCCTCACTCTCTGTGAGCCAACCCTTACCACAGGCCCCACTTTGCTCTGACATCAAACCCGGGACGCTTGTTCCTCAGGAGGGACCATGCCCAGCTCAGGTGGTGCCCGGTCATCTGGGGCTCCCCCGTGACAGAGTGAGGCAGCTCAGCCCTTCTGGGGTTTACATGTTTGAGCTGTGGCTGCTGTCCCGCTTCTGGTGAGTGTGAAGGAGGGTCGCCCAGAGGCAGAGGAAGAAATCGGCCAGCTGTGCAGGGAGAAGCAGGCGGTGCCTTCTTCCTTTCACACGGTGAAGTCTCCCGCTCCCCGAAGGCTGGCGCAGTGCCTTCTCCCCTAACCCAGGCCTGGGGCTGGCTCGGTAGACTGGGGGGCAGGCAACTGCGAGAAACTGCAGCTGTGTGGGGGCAAGCCCACTTAACGCCGGTAATTATAGCCAACGTACTGGCATGGAAGCGGGGAGGTGGAGGATCAGGCGTGTGCCCAGGGACATCCCGTGTGTGTGTCACACGTGCACATGCTTGTGTAAGCTGCAGTCTGTCCCCAACATTCTAAGTAATTTACAAAGTAGCTGCCTGCATTAACCCCCATGCTTTCAGTCTAATTTAAAAAAGCAACAAACCCCGTGGTCACTAGCTCTGGAAACCAAAGGGCTGACCCTGCGCTAGGATTAGCATTGTTTATTTATTTAGTGACAAGTTCTCACTCCGTCATGGCTACAGTGCTGTGGCATCAACCTAGCTCACTGCAGCCTCAAACTCCTGGGCCCAAGTGACCCTCCTGCCTCAGCCTCCCGAGTAGCTGGGACTGCAGGCGGACTACAGGCAAATGCCACCATGCCCAGCTAATTAAATTTTTTATTTTTTGTAGAGACAGGGTCTTGCTATGTTGCCCAGGCTGGTCTCAAACTCCTGGCCTCAAGCGATCCTCCTGCCTTGACCTCCCACAGTGCTGGGATTACAGGTGTGAGCCACTGTGCCAGGCCAGTCAGTGCTGTTTTATGAGTGACCTGTGAGGACAGTGCCCAGCTACTCAACAGAGGGCCTTTCTCTTAGTGGACCCTGCGGTGCCAGATGAAGGTGGAAGGGGGCTGGATGCGGTCAGGAGATGCACCTGCAGCCGACACACTCCCAGGCGTGCAGGGAAGGCTCTGAGGGGTCCAGGAGAGGCGCCGACAGTGTGGAGTGCTCCGGGGCCCTGCAGGGCTCAAAGATGGGTCCCTCTGGCTTCCCAGGAGCAGCTTGCAGAGGGACTTCCCAGGACACCCATCGCTCCCTGGCAGAGAGCCCCCCAAGGGGACACCCTCCTTTGTCCTGAACGGTGGCACTAGCATGTGGCCCCCGCTCCTGCACCTTCTGGGTGATTCTCTCAGGCCTCGCCTCTGCCTGCATTTACCCTCTTCTGGCCTCATGGCCTCTGTGAACGCCCCTCCCAGGACTCCTCCAGGCGGGGCTCAGGCCACCTCTCGGGAACCCTCAGTAGACCCTCCTTGCACATAGCGACCTAAGGGGCCCAGTGTAGGGGCCCTGCGGGCTGAGCCCTAACCGAGAGCTCGGCCAGGGGCCGGTGGCCTCCCCCTTTCCTGGAGATGTCCACTCCGGCCAGCCGTGCCAGGCCCTGGGGGCTTTGGGACCCCTGGGAGAGCAGCAGCCGTAGGGCGGTCCGCTTGCTTGGTCCTGCCCAGCTCGGAGGTGACCACGGGCCAATTCCCGGTCAGTGTGCACGTGGACAGGGGAGCGGGAAGGCGTCAGTCCGGGTGGCTCAGACACCTAGTCCTGCGGGTCCACCCTCCTCTGCCCTCCCGCTCCCTGCTGCGCCCCGCCTGGCGTCGCAGGGGTTAACGCGGGGCGGGGCGAAGCAGCGGGCGGAGCCGGCGCGGCTCCGGGCCAGGCGCCGAGGCGCGCGGAGCGAGGTGGCCGCAGCGTCCCCGCGCGAGGCCCGGGCCCGGCAGGAGCGCGGAGCCGCCGCCGCCGCCGCCTCGGCCATGCGGCTCCCGGGCTGGGGGCCTGGGCTGGGGCCCGCGCCGCCCCCCGCGCGCCGCGCCCGCTGAGCCCGCGCCTGCCGGGCGCCGCCGGCACCATGGTGCAGAAGTCGCGCAACGGCGGCGTGTACCCCGGCCCGAGCGGGGAGAAGAAGCTCAAGGTGGGCTTCGTGGGGCTGGACCCCGGCGCGCCCGACTCCACGCGGGACGGCGCGCTGCTCATCGCGGGCTCCGAGGCCCCCAAGCGCGGCAGCATCCTGAGCAAGCCGCGCGCGGGCGGCGCCGGCGCCGGGAAGCCCCCCAAGCGCAACGCCTTCTACCGCAAGCTGCAGAATTTCCTCTACAACGTGCTGGAGCGGCCGCGCGGCTGGGCGTTCATCTACCACGCCTACGTGTGAGTGGCCGCGGGGCGCGGGGCGCGGCCCGGGTCCCGCTCAGGACCCCGGCCGGGCGCGCAGCCCGCGACGGAGCGGCCCCTGCGCGCGTGTCCGTGGGCCGGGTCGGGACCGCGGTCCCCGCCAAGGCGAAGGGCGGAGATCGGAGAGCGATTTTGGAAAGGCCAGGCAGGAGGGGGTTCTGCGGCCAGGGGCCGTTCCGGAGGCCGGGGAGGCTCCGGCTGGGTTGCATCAGCCCCTCCCCCGCAGCACGGGGCGTGTTGGACCCCAGCCCCCTCCTCAGCCTGAGAGGCCCCTCCCCGCGGCCCTGCGCCGAACAAAGGCCGGCTGGGAGGGAGGGCGGCGCTGCTGTCCTGTGCCGGGTCTGGACTCGGGACCCTCAGGCTGGGCACCCCCACCTCCCAAGTGACGGTGGCAGGGGAGGGGCTGGCCTCCCTCAGCATCCTTCGAGCCTCCCTCTCCCGCTGGAGTGAGCTTCGGGGTTGCTGAAGTGGGGGAGGGGCCCCACCATTACCCCCCCCCACCCAGCCGAGGCGAGGGCAGCTGACCCCATGGGTGCCCGCACCCATCCCTGGCGCGGCCTGAATGTCCCCTTACCCGCCCCCCAGCGCAGCTCTGACCCATCTCTGCAGCTGCCTCCATGCACTCTGTGCTCTGGGCCCTCCTTGGCAGAGCGGAGACCCTGCAGGAGGAGCTGCGGCTGTCCCAGGCGCCAGCCCTGGACCTAGAAGGACCTAGAAAGGCTGTCCTGCCTCCCCAGGCCTGGCGCTCAGCGGACTGCTGCCTGCTGGAGCAGGGAGGCGGGGGCGGCCCAGACCCACATGCGTGAGCCCGTGGGTGTTCTGTGTGGCATTTGCACAAGTCGCTGCGTGTGGGAGTGCGTGTGCGGCTCGCGTGGCTGGCGCACAACCTCTGAGCACGAGGGCTCCTGCTCTCCCATCCCAGCTGAGCCGGGGACTCGGCCATTTTGTGTGCAAGAGGCATTTTGGGACGGGAGTGCGGAGCGCGTTCTGGGAAATGGTCTCTGCGAGTGCCCACTGGACAGAGGGTGTGCGCCCACGGCGTGCCCTGGGAGGGTGCGCCTGGGCCGTGTGTTCTGGACAGGCCCTCCGTGGAATGTGGTGGGGGAGGGTTTTGGGGTGGGGGGAGGTCCCAGAAGGGAGATGCAGGGGAGCGTCCTGGGGGAGACCACAGCCTTGGGAGGTGCCCTGGGCACGTCCCAGCCCTGCACTGAACACACCCGCCAGTCCTGAGACTCCCAAGAAGGGCTGGGCCCGGCGGGGCTGGGCGGTGCTGGGAGCGCCAGCCCCACCTCCATTCCCACCTGGCGGGAGGCTGAGGGTCTCCCAGTGGGACTGGCCCTGGTCAACCAGGTCCTGGCCTGCGGTGGCTTCTGGGACCTGGACAGGACAGAGCCCACCCCCTACGGCCACCTGCCAGGGTGGCCCTGGGCCCAGTGGTCAGTGCCCTGCTCTGCATCCGACCTGTGTTCCTGCTGACCAAGGCTTGGTTCTGCTTTGGGTCCAGTGGGCTGGGTGTGGGCGTCCCTGGCTGGTGGCATTTCCTGGAGCTCCCCTCTGGGTCAAGAGCCTTCTGAGTGGCCACTCCCTGCCCCTCCGTCCCTCCTGCCTGTTTCCTGCCTCCTGACAGCTGCAGTGTCCAGCACCTGAGCAGATCATGGGGAGCCCTGCACGTGTGGGGGGCTGCATCGTCCCTACCTGGGCATCCCCACATCAGGACGGGCCTCTCCGCAGAGCAGCTCTGCCCCTTCTGGGCGAGACCCTCAGCATCAGGGGCTGCCCCGCCTCAGCCTGCTCAGGCCTCTGCTGGGCTCCTCTGCTGTGGGCACAGGGCTTCCTCCGCCCCTGCAGGGCAGCTCGGACTCAGGGGAGGCGGCCCCACTAGCAGGAGGTTTCTTCTGGGGGTGGGCAGGAGGGACGGTGCTAAAGAGCGCCCTGGCACTGACTCTCTCAGTTGGACACTTGGGTCTGGTCTCAGAAGCTCTGAAAGCCTCAGTTTTCCTGTCTGTAAAGCGGGCACAGCTGCTTGCCCCTGGGGCACACGGAGACCACCGAGGGCACCCAGCAGATCCTCAGTGAAGGGGGCGCATCTTGGCAGCGCTGTTGTAGCTCAGCACGCACCCCAGACCCCAGGCGTGGGATCCTCTGCTGTTCCTCACTTGAGGCCCGTCCTGGGACCCAGCTCCACTCTTCCCGGGGGTGTGCTCTGTGTCCCCTGCCTGGTCCACCTGGACTGGCCCCTGTTGTGCAATGGGATCATTTGTTTTGTTTGTATCATGAAGAGTGAGCTGAGCTGGGCCTGGGGTGGCCGGTGGGGGCTGGGGCTGGGGTTCCGTGGCTGCTGTGCTCGGCTGGAAGCAAGTCCCCTCCAGGTCACCTGCCTCCTGCCTGTTGCCATCAAAGTCTGGCTTCTGAGAAGTCAGGTTGTGCCAGCCTCTCTGGGTGTCCCTGCTGGGGACAAAGGTGGAGAGGGAGGCTGTGCCCTACACCCCAGGGCTCAGTGGGCGTCGGGCCAGGCCTACCGGCAGCCTCTGCTCTGCGGAAGGGGCTTTCTCCGCCAGTGGCCTCTGCTCCGCCGCCGCCATCGCTAGCTCTGCTGTGAGCTTCCCCAAAACCTCTTCTGGAGACAGTGGCCTTCCCTGAGTCAGAAGGGGTTGGAGAACCTGCCCTTGGCTGGGGTGGGGGGCGAGGTGTGGACCCTCCTTCGTCAGCCTCCCCAAAGGGGGTTAGAGCCACAGGAAGGGCCCCAAACTGGGCATATGTGTCCCCGTGGGAGCTCCCTGGGGTGTCCCAGCGCGTCGGGGGTCTTTTTGGAGCCTGAGTTGGGCCACGCCAACCGCGTTCCACGCTCGTGCACAGGACGAGAGCTGAGCGGTCACTCCCCACAGAAGTGAAGTCTCTACCTGGCTCGAGCGAGGAGTGGGAGGGGGACCGCACCTGTGCTCCCGCCGTGTGCCGGTCTCACTGCGCACCTGCAGAGGGTGGGGTAGCCCCATTTTTACCGAGGGGGAAACTGAGACCAGCGAAGGTTGCGTGAGCCCCAGAGATGTCCTGCAGACTGAAGGGGGGTCTCAGCCTCAGAGCTGAGGGCTTGGGTTGTGGGGCTGGATCTTCCCAGTGCTCGGGCCACTTGGATTGAATCTGAAACAGGCCAGATGGAGATGCTGGCTCAGTGGGGACTGCCCAGGCTGGGCCCAGACGGTGTCCTGTCCCAGTGTCCGGGTGACCTCCAGAGGCTCCAAGGTCTCAGTGACCTGTGGCCACGGCCATTTCTCAGCAGTGAGAGTGGGCATCCTGCAGAGGCGGGACGGGGCGAATCACACCCTATTAGGTGCCCTGCCTGTGGCTGGGCACTCCTCGAATGGCCCTCGGCCACCCAAGGGGGTGCAGGCCCCCTGCAACCCCCTCAGCTCTGCTGCTAGCCCTGGGAGGGCCAGCTGGGGGTCCCCGGGCATGGTGGTGGGTGTCGGCCGCCTTGGAGGGGCAGGTGCAGGCCTGGCCGTGCCCGACACCAACAGAGGGGCCACCTGCGGGGCAGGGTCCGGTCTGCTGACGGAGCATTTTGTGCCAAGAGAGACCCGAGTCTCCGAACGGCCACGTCTCCACTGCAAGTTGGAGCCTTCCTGCAGCTCCGGATAGGAGCTGTCTATTGATTGAAGAGTTGAAGAATTTTATGGAAATTTCCCAAAATGCAAAAGTGCCTCAGAGGGTTGTGGTTTCCAGGGAAACCTGGTGTGTCAGACTCCCCGGGCCTGCTGGGAGGCTCGAGGACAGTTTAAAGCAGAATTACTCTAACATGATAAAATATTTTTAATCACTGTGTCTATTATGTTATGGAATAAATCTCTATAAACATTCTTATATGTGCAAGGTAATAGAAAAAATAATTAATATTAATAGGTAGGCAGGAAGCTCACTTCTTGACAGTTTCACAGATTAGGGCGGAGAAAATCTTCAGTGTTATTAGAAATCAGTACAAGTCAAATGTTCAAACCAATCATTACAGGGAGGCGGGGGGGCCCAGCTCGGCTGGCCGGGCCTTCAGGCCTCTGATGCGGAAGCTGCCGGCCTCCCTGGTGCCCACTGTCTGGGTGGGAGGCCCGGCTCCAGTTTTGAAAATGCTTAACCCCGAGAGTGTTTCTGGAGGAGTTTCGCTTCCATGAGCACAGGCCGAGTACGGCGGTGGAGAGCGTGTCTGGAGACAGTGTTTTCCCCAGTTTGTTTCCGTCAATAAATTAATTAATCTACAGATCTTTTCAGTCCCTGTGCTCCTGGCACGTCCACACAGCATGCTCACTCAGCGAGACTTTCCGTGTTTCTGCTGGTGAGAGCACAGGGCTGGTCTCCGCCCCGTGGCCTGACAGTCCTCCTGCTGCAGAGATGGGGCTAGTCTCCGCCCCGTAGGTGCATACAGTTTGGAGAGGAGCTCGATACACAGAGGGGGAAATGGCCAGGCCCAGGGGACCAAGGGCCCTGGGGGAACTTTGTGGAAGGTGCTGACAGCAGAGCCTTGAGCCTGGGCAGGGAAGGGCAGGGCGTGGCCCGACCAGAATGCAAAAGGCCGAGGAGGGACATGTGGCACGTGCTCTGGGCCCTCCGAAGGTCCCCTTGAGGTTGGATGGGAGGGCTGGGGCCAGGCCCAGGCTCTGACCGTGTCCTGCTACAGGCTCAGGTGAGAGCAGTGAGCCCTGTCTTGGGAGGATGGCTGGTGGGCCCTGGGCTGGCGGTGGCAGCTGCTTATAAGGGAGGTGATGTCTGCGACCTCCCTTATGAGGGACCTTGGCCTTGTGTCTGATGTCACCTGATATTCCCCCAGGGGGAATATTTTCAAGTATAAATGTAGGGTGACGCTGAGATGGAAAGTGCTGGTTGGAGGGTGTGTGCACTGTCGACACAGGGCCTCGTCCCCCACGGAGGTGGCCCATCTGTGCCTGTGTCCTGGGCCAGGTGTGTTCCCTAAGTGGTTATCGCCGCTGGGGATGGTTTAGAGGCACTGAGCTACCTGCCGGGTGCATAGGATGGTCAAGTTGGGACCTGGGCTCTGGCTGGGACCCCGCCTGCCCCGGGAGGACCCTGGTTTCCTTGTCTGGGTAACAATTCTGTTTGTCTTGTCTGGTCGCCGTGGTGCTAAACGGATGTGGGTCCACACAGCGCTCTCTGTGCTCTCTGCGCCGACGTGCGTCAAGGGTGTCGCCATGGTGATGACGCGATGAGGTGCTGCAGAACGAGAGGCCTCACCTGTCCTGGTTGGTGTCCCTCTGCCGTCTGCCCCTTCGGCAAGTGCTCAGTCCTATTGGGTATCTGCGAAGAGGGTGAGGCTGCCCCTCACCTGACGAAGAGGTTCGGGTGCCACTGGAGGAGAGCGTGTGCGTTCAGGCACGAGACCCGGGTTCTGAGCATCAGAAGCTTGCCGGTCCGTGTGTCTGGCGGGCCTGGCTGCGGAGATGCTGGCATCTTCCTGGAACGGAGCTTGCCCGGTCTGCTTCTGCCAGGTGTTTGGGGACAGATTCCTGTTTGTGGCATCCTGAGGGTTGGAACGACTTTGGCTTGGAAAACACCATTGCGGGCAGGTGTTACCAGTGAACCCCTGAGGCCGTGAACAGACTGCCGGGTGAGCCCTCTGGACATGTGGCTTCCACGCAGACGACGCCCAAACCACAGGACGGCTCTGCCTGGCAAGGCTGAGCCCCAGGACAGAGGGCCGAGCACCATCCCCCGGAGCATGGGGACGCCTGAGCCCCCAGGACAGAGGGCCGAGCACTGTACCTGGAGCTTGGAGACCAAGCACGGCGCCTCCTTTTGTGGGGTTGGAGCTTGGCTCTGCTCTCAGACAGGTGCGGAGGCTGCGGGAGGAAGAGTGCCTTCCTGTTTTCGTGGGCGACACCTGTCCAACCTGTGTAGTAAAGGCCAAAGCAGGTTATTGGATCAAGGTAGAAAGAACCTGCGGATCTGCTGCTGTCCCCAAAGAACATTCTGGAAATGACTTCCCTTCTCTGGCCAGGCCTGCTGACGGGCTCTCAGCTGACGTGCAGACCGGTTCTGACTTTTCCGAAGCGACCCTGTCCCTGCTGACCCGAGCTCTGCACTTTCTTCCGGGAAGCGCGTCCACGAGCCCTACCAGAACCAGGCTCTGTCCCCCTTGCTCTGGGTGAGGTGGCAGGAGGTGGCCAGGACGTCCCAAAGTCTGCCTGCTTCTGCAGCATGGAGCTGCGCCCGCCGTGTTAGAGGAAGGCGGCCCCGACGCTGTTTAGCAAATGGGTCGGCCTGGAGTTAGGGTGGCAGGCTTGGGTTTTTCGTCTGAATCTGGGTGGGCCACGCTTTTCATCCACCCAGGAGGAAACAGGGCTGAACAGCTCTCAGGCCCAACCTGGAGCCCAGCGCTGCCCGAGGACCTGTGGGGCCGGCATTTCCCGAAGAATGAGATTCTGAGATGATCTGCCCTTAGTGGGTGTTGGTGGCTTGTTTTCCCTGCAGCCACTCGGCGGTGTCTCCCATGTGCCAGGACTCCTCGGGGAAGGACAGGGACGCTCCTGGCAAGGGGGAGGTGCCACGCTCCGTCCCGCCAGGGAAGAGCGCTGCCCAGGCCTGTGGCTGGGTGAGTCACAGCAAGTGCCACTGAGTCAGCAGGACCCCCACCCCCACTGGATTCCGGGAGCCCTTTGCTGGCCCCGGGTCAGGGATTTGGATCCCAGCATCGGGGAGTTAGAATCGGAAATGTTTCCTCCGTTAGAAACGGGCCTGAGCTGTGCTCTGTGTGGGGGGTTGGGCGTCACCGGTGGGCTCCCAGGAGGGGGTGAGTGACCTTGCACTGTGCAGACACACCAGGGTCTCCAGGATGGCAGTGTTGCGGGGACACGGGGTGACTAGAGCCTCTCAGGCCTTTAATTCCCAGACACCAGCGAGGGGCGGGACTGAGGGCTCACGGCGAGTGGCAGCCCCCCCTCGTGCTCCGGGGTGGAGAGTGCCCGCAAGAAGGCTCCTCCCCTGGCACCCGTCCTGCTGCCCAGTGGCTCGGGCCCAAGCAGCGTCTTGCAGAGGAAGTGATGGTTTGGGGACGGTGGCCGGTCCACTTAGGGGACGGAAGGATGTTTTCCAGACATGCTCCAGAATTGTCGTCAGGCTCTACTGGTTACTCGGCTTGAATAAATTAGGTCTTTAATTTTGTGGTGGGGGGATTACTGGGAACGATTTTGTCAATTTGCAGAAGAGCAGGTGTCCAGGAAGCCCCAGCGGGAGCTGGAAACGGGCGTCTCCATCCCTTGATCATCGTCCACGTCTGAAGAGTGGGGGCTGTGCCCCTGGCCCCCAAGCCTCCTCTGGGTTTGTCCTGCCCCTGGGAGCCCTGGGAGCGGGAGGAAGGCCAGCGTCCCCCAGGGTCCCAGCTCCTGGGGGAGGGGTGAGAAGCTTCCGGAAGCAGGGATGGGAGAGAAATTTTGGGAAGCCTGTTCAGAAGGGGCTGGAGAGCTGCGGCGAGCGCCTGGGAAATGTGTTTCTGCTCCTGCACTGGGCTCAGGGTGCGCAGGGGCCTGTGCGTGGCTGCACGGCGTGTGCGTCCACAGTGGCGGGCGCAGTGCATCCAGTGTGTTTGGACTCAGGGACTGGCTACCCCCCGCTGGCGGACACTGGGGGTTCCAGCGTTTTGTCTCCGCAAGCAGCACTGCGGTGAGGCCTCCATGCACACAGTCTGCAGGATGAGTGCCTAGAAGCTGTCTGGTTACTGCAAAAATGTTCGCATCCCAAATGGCGATTTTCCTTGGGCCAAACGTGCAGAGAAGTTAATGCTCACTGTTAGTGAATGGCCACATTTTTGTGAAAAGCGTCCTGGCTGGAGAGGCAGTTGGGTGCGGAGAGGGAAGCTCCGGGCCCTGCGCTTGGCCCCGCTGGGGTGCGTGCTCCAGGGAGGGGTGGGGCGGGGTGTGGTGGGGCAGAGGCGCAGCCTGGGCGCTGACCATGGTCCTGAACTGGAGCTCACCCTGGGGCCTCCTGTGGGTGGAGGGGCCGGGTTGTGTGATTCCCAGATGGGCCCAGCCCGGCCCACAGAGGGTGGGGGTGTCGATGGGGAGGGGCCTGGCGTTTGGGCGGTGCTGCTGGTGCAGGACTCGGGCCTGTTGGGGCAAAGACACGGGAGGCCTCTCCCATACTATCATTCAGCCAGCATCTCCCAGACCGTCCCCTCCCAGACCGACCCCTCGACGACAACGACGAGTGCAGTTTGATTAGCCAGAGCTGAGTTAAGGTCATGTGGACGGGCCGAGTGTTCCACCCTGAGCTGGGGCAGACGGTGCTGCGTCTCTCTGGGGGGCTCTGGCGGCCCCTGCACAGCGAGCTCTGTTTTCTTACAGAAACGTGGTTTATTACAGAAATGAGGCATTTCCACGTAGGAAACGGGGAAAGTGCTGGAAAACGAAGGAGGGACATTGGTTCTTCCTGATTTCTTTCCAAGCATCTGCGCCCATCAACGCATTTCCTAAACCAGACAGGGTTCCATCTCGTACAGCCCTTCCCTGTGCGATGGTCTGTCCTGGGATTTCCTCGTGGGTCACACGTGCCGGTGGCAGGTGCTCGGCCATCTCCATCTTAGGGCCGTCCTTCCTGTCGCGCCGCCCGTGGACACACGGGTGTGCCAGTGTCCTGAGTGGTGCGCGAGCATCCCTGCGTGTGTGTGGACATGTGCATCTGTCCCTGGGGCATGTGGGGAGACTGAGGAAGGGCTTGGGGGCCCCTGGGTGGCGTGAGCAGAGCAGGCCCCGCCCTTGGGAGACCGAGCGCTCAGTAGGGGTCGGCCCCGCAGAGAGTGGCCCGGAGAGTGTGCTGGGGGCTGCCTGGGCAGGGTGGGCCAGCCGCAGCCTCTTGCAGAAGGGGACACTGAGAGTGAAACTGGGGTGAGGAGGAGGCAGCTCCAGGATGTGTGGGGGGAAGAGGATTTGGCGGCAGGAAGAGCACGTGCAAAGGCCCTGGGCTGAGACAGCAGGAGGGAGCCAAGCGGGTGGTGTCCGGTGTGGCCAGCCCAGCGTTGAGGGTCAGGCCAGGGCCTGGGTCTGTCCTCAGGGTGGGGGCTGGGAGGGGGTGACTGGTTTCTTTCATTGCTTCTGGGCTGGCAGTAGGGCGTGGCTGTCCCCGAGGTCTGGCGGGGCAGTGGAGAGGGCGCACTCAGGACGGGTTGGAAGGAAGAGCTCCAGGAGCTCCTGGCAGCCAAGTTCGAGAGGACCCAGGTTGGGGGCTGCGAGCCCGGGGCGGGGTATGTGGCCAAGAGCATGGGCCAGGGACCTCTGTGTGGGGCTGGGGTGGGCGCGGCCAGCCCTGCCTGGTGTACCTGCCGGGTCTCTGCCAGCACCTGCAGTCTGTGCGAGAGCAGATTAGCCACGTGGGGCCGCCGCGTCCAGGGGCGAGGCCGTGCCTCGGGACCGCTTTTACTGCGTGCAGAGCCAGTGAGTTTTCTGCCAGGGACCTGGGAGTCCTCCCCTAGCCCACAGGTCCCGGGGCCCTCCTCTTTCAGGGGAGGAGCCTGCGGTTGCTACAGCAGTAAGGGGGTCCCTGTGCGCCTTGGGCATGTGGCGATGTGCGGAGAGGGCAGGACCCCGACTTGCAGCACCTCCACTGCCCCATCCTGGGAGAGCCCTGGCTGGGCAAGGGACGCTGGGCGTCCTGGGGTCGCTGGCCAGTGGGGCAGGGCCGGTGGGCGGGTGTGGAGACCACGAGTTGCAGAGCCAGTGGCTGGGCTGCGCTGCGCGCCCTTGGCGTGTGCCGGGCCTCGGGCTCAGGGGGCTTCTGTGCGGCAGCCCCAGGACTGGGAGGTGCGGAAGGGCAGGTTCCGGAGAGTCTCTCTGTGTGCAGCGATCCCTCACGCCTGCCTCACGCCTGGAGCGGCCATCAGTGGACTGCTGTTCTTCGCTCCCGAGATTGGATGTGGCAGGGCCCTGGGAACCGCAGTTCATTAGGGTGAAATTAGATTCTGGCGGCCGCGCGGCTGATGGGCGAGGTGGCGGGATTCCCCGGGAGCCCAGCAGCCCCTGGGTCGGGGCGGTGGCTTTGGCCGCACACTGGTTTCTTGCACAGCCTGGCCCTGTCGGGCTCCTGGGCCCCCCATGGGGGGCGCAACCTCACTGGCGTAGACGAGGGTGCGGGGTGCGGGGCGGCTGCAGCCTGCTTGGGCTCGGCCCTCGTGGGCCACGGAGAGTCGCTCTGGGCCTCTGTTGCTCACCTGCGAAGTGGACGTGGGCGTCCTCCGCCTGCAGGGTCGCTCCCTGCCTGGCTCATAGACACCAGAGAATTTTAGCCTGTGGGGTCTGGGAGTGGCCGCCAGGGGCTGGGGTGGCCGAGGGGTGCCGGGGCGCCCTCCTTTCTCCCTGCCGTTGGCGCGTACATTTCAGTTTTGTTGGTGTGAGGCGAGATCGATAACCTGGGGAAGGGGCCTGCCAGGAGCAGCGGGGAGCGCAGAGCGAGGGGGTCTGGACTGTGGGACGGGCCTGGGGCTCCCGCCTTGCTGCCCGCCCTCCCCGAGCAGGTGACATGACTCAGCACCGTGGTGGCAGCAGCTGTGTCATTCTTTCCTAGAAAAGAAATATCCCCTGTAATCAGGTGGGGGCGGGAGGGGAGGCAGAAGCAGAGGAGTCTGCGGGGGGGGGCCCTCTCTTGAGTGCAGAGACACGAGCGTGCTCAGGAACACGCGTACACGCACGAACACACAGGGACACGCATGCACACGCCCTCCTGCGTCTCGGGACCTGCTGGTGCCGGCTGTGGGCGACCGTCCAAGGGTGCCGTCTGGCCCTAGCTAGGGGCCCCTCTGCCCAGTGCCTGTGTCCCCTCCAGCCCCTCCCACAGCCCCAACCCTGTCTCCCCCTCTTTGTACGTGGGACTCATTTCAGAGGAGGGGCTCCCACTGATGCTGGGGGCTTGGGCCGTGGCTGGGAAGTCCCTCCTCACATCCATCTGAGGTCCCTGCTGCTGTGTAGAGTCAGTCCGTTTGTGCTGGATCCGGGGGTGCTGTGGCCCCGCCCTCCCTCGTGGCTTCCCTTGTGGTTTGGGGTTCTCTGGTGGCACCAGGGCCTGTGTGCATCAGGGGTGTGGGGGGGTCCCCGCCGATGCCCGCTCTCCAGGGGCCTGTCCCCATCCCACTCGGTGCAGCTGCCGGGGCTGCGGCGGTCCTGCCTGCCCCGTTCCAGCCCCAGGTTCCTTGTGATGCCATTGCCTTGGCAACCGCTTCCATGGAAGCTTCTGGAGTTGAATCCATTATCATAATTAGCCTGAAACCGTGTGCTGCCATTTTCCATCCTTTCCTCACCTGCAGACGTGGCCAGCTCCCCTGCGGGGTGTGAGGGGCGAGGGGACGGCCTCACCCCAGGGAGGGGTCCTGGTTTCCCTATGGGCGTCAGGATGGGGCTGGGCCTCCCGCCTGGTCCCCCAGCGGCATGTCGCCCTCCCAGCAGCAGGACGCCCATTTCCGCGTGCTGTGAGCTGGCCACGGTGGAAGGTTCTGGGCCTCTCAGCGCTCTGAGCACACAGACGCCCCATGGACCCCCCCAGCCCCTAATCCAGGCCCCCATCCTCCCTCAAGGCAGAAGGGGGGCCGTTCCCCGCACCCCTGAGAGTCAGGAGCGGCACGTCACAGGGTGATGAGAGGTGGGGGCACAAAGGCCCACAGTGGGCGTGGCCCTGGCTAGCCTGGCGGTGGCCGCACTCGCGCTGTGGGCTGGGTCTGAGGGCGCCGAGCCCCTAGCCGGAAGCTCTGGAGGCTGGACCTTGAGAGGACCTCAGGCTACCAGGGACACCCTGCGGGGCCATGTGGCCCGAGGGGCCGGAGGGAGTGTCCCCTCCTGGGGCCGTGCCTGGGGATGCCCGCCCCTCCCCGGGACAGAAGGCGGGAAGTGACAGGCCCTGCCCCTCGTTGAGCCTCAGTTTACCCATCTCTGAAGTGGGCAAGAGTGTGGATGTCTTGGGGACACTGCTGTGTGCGGGGTGGGGCAGGCATTGGCCATGGAGGAGCCTTCCCACGGGACGAGGTCTGGAAATAGGTGCATTTCTCCGCGTGCGGCTAAGTGGACTAGCGGCTGGGGAGTGAAGGGAGTGAACTGCGGTTTGGAGCGTTTCTCTCTTGCCCTGCCCTGGCGCAGGAGCCGCGGCCGTGGCAGGGCTGCCGTCTCTCCGGGGTGCGTTTGTCCGGGGAGGAGCCCCCAACGTGTGGCCCAGCGCGCCCCCAGCCCCCTGCCTGTCCGTCTCTCTCCTCCCTGGCACCAGCCACCCCCGGCCCAGCCATCTGCACCATCTGTTCTGAAAACTTAAAAACAAAACTTGGAGCTGTCACCGGCACTTTCCCGGTGGGGGTTCTGGGGAGGGATGGCTCCCAGAGCCGGTTTCCTCCGAGGAGGGTCTGTGGGCGCAGCCGTGCGGCAGGAGCCCAGCTGGAAGTCTCTGGAACATTCCGAGGGGCTGGCTGTGAGATCCTGAGTTTCTGGGTCGGTTCACCCTGGTTGCTGGGTGCGGGGAGGGGCTGCAGAGGGGCGCATCGTGGCCAAATCCCCGCCCTGTGGTGGGGTTTCTGCAGTGTTGCAGCCACCGTAGGAAGGAGGGCGGGAGCCCTGCTCACCGTGGCGCCCGGCCGGCTTCCCCATTCTCCATGTGCGCAGCGGCCTTCCTAGACGCAGCGCGTGTGTCTGTGGGGCTGTCCCTGCCCTGTCTCCAGCTGGTCGGACTCTGCCAATCCCAGACACACCTGCCTCCCCTCCCTCTGCCCGGAGCACCTTTCCCTTCCCTTTGCCCTGCAGAGTCCGTCCCAGCAGACACCTCCTCAGGGAAGCCCGCCAGGATTCTGTGTCTCCCGTGAGCTGAGTTGGGTTCTGGTGACACCCCCCCCCATGCTGGGTGGTGCCTTGGGGCCCCTCCTGAGTCTCTCTTGCCACCTGGGCCTCCAGGTTCCTGACCTGCAGCCCAGGGATCTCCTGGGGCTCCCTCCCACTTCTTCGCGCTGACACGGTCGGGAGAGAACATCCCTGACTGATGGGCTGCGAACAGAGGCACACACGACGTTTTTTCCCAGAGCTCAGCTAATTGAATAAATCGGCTAATGAGCAAAGGAAATTAATTGCGGTTTTGAAATGTGGCCGTGTCTTTGCGGGTGTTTTGTCTGCGCCAGCTCCTCTGCCCAGGAGCTGGGAAGCGTGGGGACCGTGTCCGGGTCCCTGGGTTCTGGCCGAGGCCTCCACCGAGCAGCCGAGAACAGGGCAGGGCTGGGGGTTGGAGTCAGTGTCGCTGTGGCCGGGCTCAGGCTGGACCTTGCAGCATCAGTCCCTGAAGGGCCCTCAGGGGTCCCACCGGGGGGCTGGGGGGGGTCTTCAGGGCAGTGGGGGAGGGGCGCGGTGTGGGGCGCTGCTCTCGGACCCGGGTGCCCGTGGGCCATGCTGGGCCTTCGTGCACTGCGTCCTTGTGCCTCTCACGCAGCCCTGACCTTCGCCTCAGCCTGCGGCGACCCTGCCCACTGTGGCTGGTGTGTCCGCGGCCTGGGCCCACATGCCTGCACAGAGGCGGCAGGTTCCGCAGCTGCAGCATGGCCTGGCGGCTCCGGGCACTGGGCATCGTCTGTTCGGGGTGGTTAGCTGAGTTGGCTGGTTTCCCGCTGGCCCAGGGCGCCTTCGTCCTCTTCCTGCCTGTGATGGTCAGTTCACGTGTTGCCTGGGCTGGGCCCTGGGGCCCGGTGGTCAGTCAAACCCCCAGCTGGACACTGCGTGCAGGTGTTTCCCATCCGGTCACCTGTTCAGTCCGCGGACTGTGCAAGGCAGATGCCTTCGCGGTGTGGGCCTTGTCCAGCAGCTGGGGCCTCAAGCTCAAGGTCTGTGGTTTGTGAAGGAAAAAGGGTTTCTCCCCCTGCCAAGCTCCCAGCCTGCTGCCCTGGGAGTTCAGACGCAGGACGGCGGCGTCACCTCCCGCTGGGATGTCCAGCCTGCGGCCTGCCCCGCAGCCTCGCCAGCCCGTCTCGGAGCCGATGTCTGGAAACGAACCACTTGAAACACACACACCGTCACCCTGGTGGCCGTTTCTCAGGGAGCCCTGACGGGTACAGGGCCCCGCGCCCTCCCCTCACCTGGGGCTGATGTGGGGTGTCCCAAAGAAATGCTTCGGGGCAGAAGCCAGTTGGGATGGAACGGACCCTGGGTGTCCACAGGGGAGAACGAGGATCCGCTGACCCACAGGCCTCCCACAGGGCAAAGGTGACCGATCTGAGAGTGGGCGGGAGCGAGGACAGTCGTGACCCCAGCAGAGAGCAAGTGGCCACTCCTGACGACCTGGAAAGACCCCACGGAGCACGGCCGATTTTGAATACAGATGAGGATGCAGTATTCTCTTTTCTGTAGGAAACTTAGCCTGACCAAAGGTGATGTTTTCATTCTAGAAAAGTTCATTCTTTAAAAAGTTTTCACCCAAGGACTGAAGGAGCGGTGGGTTAACTCCATTCTGCAGCCCTGCACACGCATGGCCCCTGCGTGAGGGTCCATGACCTCTGACAGCCCAGAGACGCCCGCCACGCTGGGCCTTGCGGGAGGACAGGAACAGCGTGAGACTAGTGTCCTCACCGTGATGCGCAGTCACAGGGGACACGGACAGAGGAGTGTTCAGCAGCCACAGGCTGAAGCCAGCAGGTCCTGCGTGGTGCGTCTGTGGATAGAGGACCGTGTTCCCCCAGCGAGTGGCTCGAGCAGGGGAGAGGGAGGGAGGGACAGCCGCGACCGGGGCAGAGTAAGGGGCAGGTGTGACCGCTGCAGGCCTGGGGGCTGGGTGGGGACAGTCGGTGGTGAGCAGGGGCCACGGTCAGCTTTTAGGGGTGACGGCGACGCGCGGGGACGCTTTCCAAAGCCCTCATGGCCGGGGCGCGCCCTGAGTGTTCCCGTGGGGACGATGTGGTGTGGGACGTTCTGGGGTGGGCGTGGGGGGCCTGGCTTGGGCTTGCCGCTTCTCCCCGCGGACGTTGGTGGTTTGCACACCAGCTCGCTGGGCTATGGCTCTGCGGCACCCCGGCCTGCATCTTTGCTCTGCGCTTGTGGTCAGAAGACTTCGAAGGCGCAGTCTCCACTGCCTGTGCCCGTGGCTGAGCACCGCCAGCTCACCTCGGCCTCACGGGGCGGGCACAGGCAGTGGGGGTGGCGTGGACCTCGGCCCGTGTCTGTGCCCGGAGCGCGGCTCTCCCTCAGACCCCTCTATGCAGGGCTCGCGAGAGGTGGCCACTGCCCCTGCCCGGGGAAGCGTGCAGGTGAGCGGAAGGCAGGAGTCCGCTCCAGCCGGGGGGGCGGGGGGCGGGGGGGGTGGGAGCTGCCAGTGCACCGGTGGCCTCCCCACTTAAGGCGTGATCCGAGGCTGAGGGTCTGCCGCAAGGTGCTGGGGTCGGGGAGGCTGCCTGGCCCGGCCGACCCGAGACCACTGGGTTGGTCTGTCAGTGAATCGAGCCTGAGATGAGGCTGAAGGCGTACGCGGGTCCCAGGACAGTGAGGGCAGCAGAGGTGGGGCGGGCGGCCGGGTGCCTGCCACTGTGGCTGGACCTCGAGCCCACTTTGACCCCACACGGCCGCGGGGCGGAGGATCTCTCGGCTGTACTCCTCCCGCCCGCGCCAGCCGTCTTCTCGGAGGTGTGGGCGTCGGGTGGGCTTGCTGACCCCAGGATGGCGGGGCAGGTGCTGCCTCTGGGGTCCTGGCCTGCGCCCCCATGGCCTCCACACCTGGGGAAGCCCTGGGAGGGGCAGCCCGGTTTGTCTCTGGGGTCCCTGGAGTCCCGAAGCCACCAGAAGTGGGAGGCAGGAGAGGGAGGTCGAGCCCCGCCCCGTGCGCTGTGGGCCTGCCTGGGCCCTGTGGCCGTCGGCCTGGTGCGTGCCGTGCTGTGGCCTCTGGGAGGAGCAGCCGCGGCCCAGTCGGGTCCCGTCAGAGCAGCCTGGGAGGAGGGTTTGGGCCGTCGGTCCTTTGGGTGAGGGAGGAGATGCTGGCGGGCCAGGCCGGGGCTCAGCTTTGGGGGATATGGGCGGCCCGGGGATGGAGGGCAGCGAACGGCTGGGGGCCCGGTGGGCAGCACAGGGCTGTCCATGGGGTGTGCAGATGGAGCCAGCCTTTGGGGGAGTGTGGGGGTGCTGCAGGGGGTCTCCTGAGACCCCCATTGTGGGGCCGGCCCCTCCCCTCGCTGTGGTGAGCCCCAGGGGCTCTTACAAGAGAACAAAAACGTCATGTGGGGGGTCCTTTTCCCACCAGGCACTGCCACCAGACGCTGACCAGCGCTCTCCAAATAGCGCCACTCGCTGAGGACTTGTTTTTCCCTTTTTGGTCCAAGGCAGCTTACGTCACACATGACGTGACTTGTCTGCCCAGGCAAGAGCAGAGGGTCAGAATCCAGTACCCGCAGCAGTGTGGTGGTGAGTCAGGCACTGGGCTCGGAGCAAGGACACAGCCGTGTCCCTCAGCTGCCCACAAAGGTCAGGGGTCTTTCATTTGCAAGGGGCAAAAACCAAATCCAAAGTGCCTTAAGTAAATCCAGGGTTTACATGACCTGGAAGTCTCGGAGGCTTCAGGCACAGCTGGATCCAGGTGCTCCTTTCCTCAAAGCTCTTCCCCAGTCTCTCTGCGCTGGTCTCCGTGCGGCTTCATCCTCAGGCAGGCTTTCCTGTGCCCATGGGTCCCCGTGTCAGCCTGGGTGCCCCCTTCCTGGTGGCTCTGGCAGAGGTCCTGGGGCTGCCACTTATTGGCCCTGGCTGGCCAGGCCTTGACCCCAGGAGCACCGGGTCCCTGGTCTGGGAAGGAAAGGGAGGGGAGGATGCCAGACAGGGTGATGGTACCATCTCCAGTGACAAGGGGGCCTGTCTGGGCTGGAAGGGACTCCCCCAGGGTCTGTGTGCTCGCGGCCAATGCTCCACGTCTGCAGGTCAGGCGCATCCAGGGACTGTTTCCGCTGTCGCTGCGGGGGAGGGCCGTGGGGGCCCATGCAGGGGCCAGTGCACGGGGGCCCCAGGCTCGACCGGGTGCTGCTTTGGATAGGGCGGCCGGGGGTGCCGTGTGGAGGGCTCTCCCTCCTTTGACAACCAGCGGGTGTTTTGCCCCGAGGCGAGGTCTGAGCCCCAAGGCAGGTCAGGGCATGTAGGCTCTGTGGTTACTGTGCTGCCGGAGGAGTGAATTGCCGGTCGATTCTGAAGACAGCGCAGGAGAACAGGAGGTGACTGTTTGCCCGGCGGCCCCGTCCCTGCCGGCTCCTGTTCTGAGTCAGGCAGCGTTGCGTCCGGGTGAGCTTGGAGCTCCTCTCGTCGCCCTGAAACCAAGGCCTTTTACAAGCACGGCTCATTTATAGCTGTGACCAAGGACCCGTTGACCCGTTGGCCGTGTCCCCTGAGTATCCCAGGACACCTGCAGAAAATGTAAATGAAACAATGATTTGCTTCATAAGAAGTGGGATTTCTAACATGTTCCATGACTTCAGCATGTGGGAGTTTCTTTCCTGCCCTCCCACTGAGGACTTCCTGCCAAATGGCAGCTTGCGGCTTGTGGCACACAGCGCTGCTCCCAGGAAGCGAGATCACGCGTGTCTAGGCTGCTTGTGGGTGGCCTTGTCATGGGCCACGAGCCAGGTTCCCACGGCAGGGCTCTTGGGGCAGGGGCACCTCCTCCTGTCTGTGGCTGTCTGGGGTGGGGCAAGGGAGCAGGTGTATCCGAGCAGCTCCATCAGACCAAGTGTATCAGACCAGGTGTATCAGAGCAGATACATCAGAGCAAGCGTATCAGAGCAGGTGTATGGAGCAGGCTGTGTGGCCCATAGTCAGAGAGCATTTGGGGGAATCTTGGTGTGGCCACGAGCCTGAGGGCAGAGCTGGCACGGGGTCAGTAGGAGTCGGGTGCTGGGGGAGGACGGCGAAGAGTAACTGGCGGGAACCCGTGGCTGGTGGGGCCGAGGCTCCTGCAACTTGGGAGAAGGAGAAGCCGAGCTTCCCGGCAGCCGGGACGAGGCCGGGAGGTGATGGGAGGAGTCCTGGTGGTTGAGCAGCAGATGCGGTCTGCGGCGCTGGGCTTCAGCGTGCGGAGAGGAAACGTTGTGTGCGAGGGGAGGGCAGGAGCAGTGATCAGACGCCGGCTGCGGGGCGGGTGCTGCGGGTTCTGCTCGTTTTCCTGTTTTGCAGCGGTTGACGGGCAGGCCTTGTTCCCTCCCTGCTCCGAGTTCAGACACCTTCCCAAAGCACGCGGGTGTCGGGAAGAAACAGGCGGAGGGGTGGCTGGTCGGTGGGGGCATCCTGGGGCAGCTGACCGAGGCCATGGCCCTGGGGGCTCCTGGGGGCGGCTGTGGACGGGCCCCTGCTCCTCCCACGTTGGCTCGCGGAGGGCTGGTGGAGGGGGGCTGCTGCTTCCAGAAGACAGCGCAGCGAGTGGTGCCCGTCGCTGGTGCCGCCGGGCGCTGACACTGTCCCTCCGCCCCAGGTTCCTCCTGGTTTTCTCCTGCCTTGTGCTGTCCGTGTTCTCCACCATCAAAGAGTACGAGAAGAGCTCGGAGGGCGCCCTGTACATCCTGGTGAGCCCCGTGGTGCCTCCCGCCCTGCCGCAGGGTCTCCTGATCCCCGAACCCCGGCTCCCAGGACAGGGACCCTGCGGTGACACCACCGGCCCCCTCCTCCTGGTGATGTCACAGTGCCTGCCTGCCCACCTCCACTGCCCCCCCGGGGGTCCAGCTCCCCTTTCCCATCCTGCTCTCAAGCCGGAGGGCTCAGGTGGCCCCCCACGGGGGGCGTGGGGTGCTTCCTGCAGACATGGGACTGGGGGGCTGTGGCGCTCACAGCAACCCCGTGTCGACGCACGGCAGCCATGGCAACCGGAGTGCGATGTCTGTGCTGCTGTTGGTAACGGGGTGGGGGCCTCAGGCATGCAGGCCCCTATGTTCTGAGCACAGGCTGTCCCCTCTTGGAGGTACCTGGGATCTCCCTCGGGTCAGCCCTGCTGCCCACCTCCCACCGCTCTGGCAGGGCAGGGCCCCCAGCTCGGAAGCGGGTGAAGCGGGTGGACCCCCGTGGTCTTTAGGCCCAGGCGTTCTCATGGTTGCAGGGTCCTCAGAGGCCCTCTCGGGGGGCCGGGCCAAGCTTGTGGTTCCCATCTGGGGCCCCCCACACTGTCTCTGGACCAGAGCTGCCTGCTGGGTGTCCAGGCAGCCTCAAGCCCCCTGGCCTCGAGGTGGCCTCAGCCGTGGCCTCCCCCGCAGGAAATCGTGACCATTGTGGTGTTCGGTGTCGAGTACTTTGTGCGGATCTGGGCCGCGGGCTGCTGCTGCCGGTACCGCGGCTGGCGGGGCCGGCTCAAGTTCGCCAGGAAGCCGTTCTGTGTGATCGGTGAGGCCCGTCGGGGTGGGTCCCAGGGTGGGGCCAGACTGCAGGAGCAGGGCTGACGCCTTCTGGAAGTTTCTCTCGCCTGCTGACTGGGAGGCAGAGCCCGTGGTTACGTGGCTAATGGCAGGAGGACGGACAGGGCCCTGGGCAGCCCGTCCCAGACCCCACGGGGTGGGCGGTTGTGCTGTCTGCCTGGGCCCCTACTGCTCTGGCCCCGCACGCTGGCGCCACACCGGCACCCGCATGCGCCGCTGGCCACCTGCCCAGCTCCTGTCCGCACCTGCAAGCCCCTCGCCATCTCCCACAGACATCATGGTGCTTATCGCCTCCATCGCGGTGCTGGCCGCGGGCTCCCAGGGCAACGTCTTCGCCACGTCCGCGCTCCGGAGCCTGCGGTTCCTGCAGATCCTGCGGATGATCCGCATGGACCGGAGGGGAGGCACCTGGAAGCTCCTGGGCTCTGTGGTCTACGCCCATAGCAAGGTGAGCAGGGCCGCACAGGGCCAGCTGCTCCGAGAACCTGGGTGGATGCCGGCACGTGAGCTGGTGTCCCCAGGGCTGAGATGTGTGGGGAGGGGCTGCCCAGGCTGGGACCATGAAGCTGGCAGCTCTTCCTGGTGCCGCTGCGCCAGCCCTCCCGCTGGCCCCGTGTGTGGAGCCAGGAGCAGGGGCCCAGGATGCGGCCCCATGGCACCCAGGGCCGGGTGGACGTGGCCCCGTGGCACCCAGGGCTGGACGGATGTGGCCCCGCCTGTCTCGCAGGAACTGGTCACTGCCTGGTACATCGGCTTTCTCTGCCTCATCCTGGCCTCGTTCCTGGTGTACTTGGCGGAGAAGGGTGAGAATGACCACTTTGACACCTACGCAGACGCTCTCTGGTGGGGCCTGGTGAGTCCTGGTCCTCGGGTCCTGTCCCTTCCGGGGGATGTCCCTTCTCCCTGCTGCCCTCCTCCTGAGGACGGGAGCCCTGAGGCTCCCGCAGCTGAGCTGGCTGCACGTGTCTCTTTGGGGCCACCTGCTGGCCGCCCGTGGCCATGACCGCGTGTGGTGGTGGTGGCTGAGGCTGTGGTCTTGGATACGTGATGGGTGTGCGGGTGGGAAGAGGCTGGGGCCCCAGGGAGCTTCTGCTTGGCCACAGCGGGTTGTTGTCCTTACTCCTTGAGCACCCACCTGCTCTGCTCTCACTCACTGGGGACCGTAGGGGGATGGGGATGAGGCGTTCCCAGTCTGTCCTGGGGGCCCCGTGTGGGTCAGGCATGGCTGAGCCTGGAAACACTTCTCGCCTCAGGACCCCGCTCATCCTCTGCCCTGGAGAAATATTAATAGTAAACACAAGTTCCCCAGGGCTTCTCGAGGCACCACGAACAGCCCACCCTCTCCTCGTCCCTGCACCTCCCTGTGGGGACACTCACGCACCTCCCCCGGCCGGCTCTCCTCTGGCCACCCCTGGGCCAGCCCCGTCACCTCCTGTCCCCCCGCCCTGGGCCAGCCCCGTCACCTCCTGTCACCCCCCCAGCCCTGTCACCTCTGCCACCCCTGGGGCCAGGCTCTCTGCTGGAAGGTGCCCAGCCTCTCCCCCAGCCCCTCCCTCTCTGCCAGCTCAGTGTGGGGCACCCTCTGCGAGACCCTGCACAGCTCCCTTCCCTCTGTTTGTCTGGGTCCCTCAGGGTGCGTCCACCCCCAGCCTCCGAGGTCCTTGCTGGCCGCACCCTCCGGCTGGCTCAGGGTGGGCCTGCTGTCTCGGCCGTGGTGCCTCCTGGGCCAGGTGCATTGTTGGCTCTCCCAGTTCTCCTGGGTGTGAAATGGGAACAGAACCTTTGGGGTGACCCCCTTCTGCCACGTGGAGGAGGGGAGAGACTTGGGGACAGATGGGGGCTGCAGGGAGGTAGGGCAGTCCCACTGACCCCGGCCCTATCAAACCCCAGTGGGAGGTGGGAGGAGGTGGCCCGCGTCTGTCCCACCCCAGGCCACCAGGTGGGCAGCCGGCCTCCACCCTGCCCTCGGAATGCACAAGCCCCATGTGACCAGAGCCTGCATCCCGCAGATCACCCTGACAACCATCGGCTATGGGGACAAGTACCCCCAGACCTGGAATGGGAGGCTCCTGGCGGCTACCTTCACCCTCATTGGTGTCTCCTTCTTCGCTCTCCCGGCGGTGAGTCCTGCGCCCTCTGCCTTTGCGGGAGACAGGGTCTCGTCACTGGCCTGGAGTCCCCAGGCCTGCACTGGTGGCGCCCGGCGCCCCATGACCACTCCCAGGCCGTGGTGTGGCTTCTGCTGCCCTGTGGGTGACTGGTGGCTGCTCCTCGTCGGGATGGGGCTGTGCGGGGCGGTCCTCCCAGCCGGAGCACTGCTGCCCAGCGGCACAGGCCCTTCTCCGGTCTCCAGGGGACCAAGGGGCCATTGCAGGCAGGAGGTGGGAGGGCTCTGCTGGCCGTCCCGTGCAGCAGAGCAGGGCAGACGGGCACTGGCAGCCTCGAGGGTGGGGCACTCATCTCAGGACTGCCTTCAGGGCGCACACACCAGGGCAGGAGTGTCCTCTCTGGGTCTGTGCAGGTCCAGCTGTGTCTCCTGTAAGCCAGAGGTTTCCTTGATCCCAAATGTAAGAGCTTCTCCCAGTTTGGTCTCCAGGAAGTGGGGGAGTGATGTTGGAAGGTGGAGCCCCTGGGCAAGGGATTGTGGTGGCAGTGGGCATGTGGGTCCCAGGACGAGGTCTGACCCTGCCGAGGGGGGGACGTGGGTCCCAGGACGTGGCCCGGCCCGCCGAGGGGGGAGGATGTGGGTCCTGGGACGTGGCCCGGCCCTGCTGAGGGGGGGATGTGGGTTCCGGGACATGGCCCGGCCCTGCCAAGAGGGGGACGTGGGTCCTGAGACGAGGTCTGACCCTGCCGAGGGGGGGACGTGGGTCCCGGGACGTGGCCCGGCCCTGCCGAGGGGGGGACATGGGTCCCGAGATGTGGCCCGGCCCTGCCCAGTGGGGCTGGGTCTCGGCGTGACCTGCCTGACGCTTCGCAGGGCATCCTGGGGTCGGGCTTTGCCCTGAAGGTGCAGGAGCAGCACCGGCAGAAGCACTTTGAGAAGAGGCGGAACCCTGCTGCAGGCTTGATCCAGGTGAGTCCTGGTGGCCCCCGTCTGGGGACCAAGGGAGCCCTGTCCCGTCCAGCCGTGTTGCCTGCCCAGCCTCGGCCTGACGTTCCATCTCTGGCAGCTCCTTGTCTGCAGACAGGGTCACCGCCCGTGTTCCTCCCAGGAATATGTCGAGGGGAGGTGGGTTCTAAGTTAGTGTGCTGGGAAACTTTCAGACACGGAGGTCACACAACAGTGACCCTGTGGGTGGCCCTTGTCCTATGCGGGTGCCTGAGCCCTGGCCATCTGCGTCATCGTCCTCAGCATCCGGCAGGTAGGTGCTCCCTCGTTCTGCAGCTGCAGGGTTGAGAGGGAGGCTGGCACTCGGCCGTGAGTAGGCGCCTGAGCATTGTCTGTTGACTGCTGAGCCTGGCTGTGGACCCTGAGCTGTGCGGCCCGACCCCACTCAGCCCTGTCCCATCACGCAGGAGGCTGGGGCCCAGTGGCCACTCTGGCATCCAGCAAGTCATTCCCGAGCCTGCAACCTGAGCAGGACGGCAGGATGCCCTCAGCTCTACCAGGGTCAGACCTGTGGGGCACCTGGAGCTGGATGTGGCCCCAGGCTCTCCTGTGTCTCTTTTTTAAACATATGGCTCTTGCAGTGCGAGGTGGCACATGACTGCAGACCCAGCTGCTTAGGAGGCTGAGGTGGGAGGTTCGCTCGAGCCCAGGAGGATAAGGCTGCAGTGAGCTATGATGGCACCTGTGAGTAGACACTGTGCTGCCACCTGGACATCAGAGTGAGACCCTGTCTCTTTAAAACAAAAACAAAAACACATGAAAAAAAAGATGTGGGTCTTGTGGTCTTAGCCCTGGGTCCAGCCTGCTTTAATGTATGTATGTATTTGTCTCTCAGTATAAAAACTCTAGATGGCTGTTTTTAAAAAATGCAATAGAGTATAAAGAAGAACAAAAATGCCCCCCAAATCTCACTCCACTGTTGACAATTTGACTTCAGTGACCACACATGAAAAAAAATACAGTTTTTATAAAATAGTTTAGGAAAGTCACCAATTACTGCCAACAACAAGCAGCAACAGTCCTTTCTAGGGAGGGAGGATGATCTCATGTTCAGAGTGACCACCGTGTAGTATTCCAAATGTCAAATTTCCAACAAAAATTTATGAAGTGTGCAAAGAAACAAGAAAGTGTGGTTCGTGCCCAGGAGAAAAGAAATTTATAGAAACACTTCCTGAGGAGTTTCGGACATTCAACCTACTAGACAAAGACTCTAAGTTAACTGCCTTAAATATGCTCAGAACACTAAAGGAAGCCATGGGAAAGGACTCAAGGAAATCAGGAGAATGATGTCTCGCCAAATCGAGCGTCACTCAGAGACAGGAATTATAAAAAGGAGCCACGTAGAGATCCTGAAGCTGAAGAGTATAATAACTGAAATGAAAAGCTTGCTAGAGGGGGCTCAGCAGCAGGTTTGAGCAGCAGAAAGAAGAATTAGCAAACGCAAGGACAGGTCAGTTGAAATTACTGCCTCTCAGAAGGAAAAAAGAAAGAGGAAAACTGAACAGAGCCTAAGAGGCCCGGGGGACGCTGTCAAGTGTGCCAGTGTCAGCAAAGTGCGCGGAGTGAGAGAGGCGCAAAAAGAATACTTGAAGAAGTAATGGCCGAAAACACCCCACATGTGATGAACAACTTGAATCCATACATACGAGAAGTCAGTGAACTCCAGGTATTAACAGTGTCAGTCCGGGAGGCCACACCTTGGCACATGATCATCCGCTGCTGAGACTCAAAGACAAACAGACTCTTGAAGCCGCGAGAGAAGTGATTCCTCATGTGCAGGGTCCCCAGTAAGACTGACAACAAGTTTCTCTCCTGCAGCCGTGGAGGCCAGAGGCAGTGGGATGACATATTTGAAGTCTTGAAAGGAAAAAAAATCCCGTCAACCAAGAATTCTGTACCTGGCAAAACTTTCTTTCAGAAACGAAAGAGAAATAAAACATTTGCATAAGAACAAAGGCCGAGGACGTTTGTCACTAATAAGCTAGCCCTACGTGGATGTTAAAGGGAGTCCTCCAGGCTGAGGTTAAAGGCCGCTGGACAGAGCTCGAGCCGTGCGAACACTGCAAGGATAAATACCCAGGTAGACGTAAAAGCCTGTATTACAGTATTATATCCTCAGTTTGCAACGTGTCTGTTTTCTGTTGCTGTAGATTGCTGTAACAGATTACCTGGGACAGGCTAATTTATAAAGAAAAGAAATTAAGTTTTTACAGTTCTAGAGGCTGGGAAGTCCAAGGTTGAGGGGCTGCAGGTTGTGAAGGTCTTACTGCTTGTGGGACTCTCTGCAGGTGACACAGGGCAGCACGGGGTGAGGGGCTGACAAGACGTGGCTGAACTGGCTTTTATAACAGACGCGCTCTCATGATAACTGACTCTTCCCTCAATAACCCATGAATACATGAATCCGTGAAAGGATTCATTCATTCATGAAGGCACAGTCCTCACGACCCCATCACCTTCCAAAGGTCACACCTCTCAACACGGCTGCCCTGGGGACCAAGTTTCCAACACAGGAAGCTTTGGGGGACACATTCAAACCATAGCATACCTTACACCTTAGGGAACTACAAAAAAAAAAAGACAGCAAACAAAACTCTAAGCTCTCAGAAGGAGAGAAATTATAAAGATTAGGACAGAGATAAACTTAAAAAGTAGAGCGGATCCATGACACCAAAAGTTGGTTCTTTGAAAAGAATCAACAAAATTGAAAACCTCTAATTGGATTAAGAAGAGCGGAGAGAGCAGGTTCCCCAAATTAGAAATAGGAGTGGGGACGTCACAGAAACAAAGATAATTGGACGAGGAGACTGTGAACGACTTTGTGTGCAAACAAACTGGACAACTGGATAAAACAGACAAATTCTCCGAAACGCCCCAACTGCCAACATGGGCTCAAGAAGACGTGAACAGGCCTCTACCTAACAGAGATTGAGTCACGCGTCAGAAACCTCCCAACGCAGAGAAGCGCGGGGCTGGGCGGCTTCCCTGCTGTGCGCTCCAGTCATTCAGAGGGGGTTGGTGCCAGTTCTCCCCCAACTCCTCCAAAAGGCAGGAGGCGACACTTCCCAACTCAGCACTGAGCGAAAGCCGCACAGACATCAGGAGAACACTACAGGTCAGTGTATCCTTTAGACGTTAGGGATGCGAAATGTAGATAATACGGGTGGCAAAGTCCCCAGCATATTCAGGGGTCTGTCCCACGACCGTGTAGGATCAATCTCGGGGGTGCCGCGGGTTCAGATGAGCAGTTGGCCATTTTAACACGTCACATCAGGAGAGTGAAGGATTGGTTGGGTGGGAAAAGTACTCAACAGAATCCAACAGCCTTTCGTAATGACAACACTCAACTGGGCACCGAAGGGCGTTTCCCCGACACAGCAAACAGCGTCTGTGAGAAACCCATGGCTGTCGTCGTGCTTAGTGGTGAAGGCCTGGATGCTTCCTAAGACCGGGAGCAAGACAAGGATGACAGCTTTTACCTATTGAAGTGTTTAATATTAGAAGTTTTTAATGTTTAGAAATATTTACATGTTTTATACACAGAAGTGTTAGCCAGAGCAATTAGGCAGGGGAAGAAAACCAGAACAAAACAAATGCAGACATCTCGATGAGAAAGGAAGAAGTAAAACTATCTATTCACAGATGACATCTTATTTGCAGAGAATCCTAAATATTCCACAAAAAAGTGTCAGAGCTAATAAATGAATTCAGCAAAGTTGCAGGATAGAAGATTAACACGCAAAAATCAGTGTACATCAGCAAGGAACAATCTATGTAGAAGGAAAATTAAAATAATTCCATTTATAATTCTGTCTAAAAGGATAAAATACTTAGGAATAAATTTAACCAAAGAAGTGCAAAACTTGTACACTGAAAACTACATTACAAAACGTTGCTGAAATAAATTAGTGGAGAACTACACAAATGGAAAGACATGCTGTGTTCATGGATTGGAAGAATCTTAATCTTGTTCATATGGTCTTAACAAAAATTGACCTGCAGATTCAATGCAATCCCTATCAGAATCCCAATGCCCGTTTTTTGCAGAAATGGAAAAGCTGATTCCAAGATTTATAGGAATTTTCGTGGCCCCTGAGTAGCCAAAACAGTCTTGAAAAAGAAGAACAAAGTTGGAGGACTGACACTTTCCGATTTCAAACTTACTACAAAGCTACAGTAATCAAAACAGTGTGGTACTTACGTAAGGACAGACATACGGATCAAGGGGGTGGAACTGAGAGTCCAGAGATAACCCACATCTGTAGTCAGCGGATTTTCCACACGGGTGCCGCATCCATCCAGTGGGGAAGGAACGGTCTCTCCAACCACTGTTGCTGGGACAACAAGAATTCTTAAAAGAATGAAGTTGGATCTTTACCTCACGCCATATACAAAAATTAAAAATGGATCAAGAACCTAAAAATAGGAGCTAACACTATAAAAGTAGGGAAGAGAAAACATAGATGTGAACCTCCAGATCTTGAGTTTTTAGGAATGGCACCAAAAGCACAAGCAACAAAAGTCGGATGTGACCTTCATGAAAAACTTTTGTGCCTCCAAGGACACTCTTGAGAGAGTGACAAGATGGCCCACAGAGTGGGAGAGAACATTGGCCAGCCGTGTGTGTTGTGCGTGTTTAGTATTCAGGAAGTGTGAGGAACTCTTGCAGCACAGCGGCACAAACACAATCCGAAGGGTCTGACGGAGTCTCCCCAAAGGAGAAATAATGCAGCCAGTGACACGGGACAAGGTGCGCGCGTCGTGGTCGTTCGGCAAGTGCGCGTCAGAACCGCAGTGCGCACCTCTGTGCGCCCACTGGGTGGTGAAATAATTTTTAAAAATAGGAACTAAGTGTTGGTAAGGACGTGGAGAAGGGAACCCTCACGCGTCGCTGGTGGGAGTGTAGAATGAGCGGCCACTCTGGGGCACGGTTTGTGGGGTCCCTCAACATGGGCTTCCATGACCAGCAGTGCCACTCCCGGGTAGAGACAAAAGAGTTTAAAATAGGTCTTCCGCCAAAAACTGCACAGATTTCACAGCGGCCATGTTTATATAGCCCCAGAGTGGAAACAGCCCCGCTGTTTGTCGGTGGATGAACAGGTGAACTGTGACGTGTCCACGGACAGGATGTTGCCCAACCCCCGTGCACAGGAACGAGGCTGTGACACGCTACAGCAGGGGTGGACTTTGAGGACACTCTGCCAGTGAAAGGAGCCACACAGAGAGGCCACGTGGCGCACGGTGCCACAGACAGTATCTGGAGTGGGGACTCCGTGGGGACTGGTGTGAATGGGTGGCTGCCAGGGCCTGAGTGGGGGGATCGGGGTGGCTGCTTGGCATGTAGGGGAGACCTTTTGGGGTGGTGAAGTTGTGGAATTAGACGGCGGTGATGGGTGCGCATATTGAAGGTAAGAGATGCCGCCGCACCACACGCTTCAAAATGGTCAAATGGTGAATTTTGTGTTATGTGCATCTCAGCACCAAAAAAAAAGGTGGGACAGAAATCCAGGCTAAGTGGAGTTGGTGAGAACGGCAGCTCACGGCCAAGTTGTGCTCAGTCCCGCCTGACCCCCTGACCCCCTGACCGGGGAAGCACATGCCCCTGGTGCTGCTCACCGCTGGCAGGATAGAGGCGCAACCCTGCTCCTCCTCCTCCGTGAGGCTGGGGCAGGGAGAACACAGGCTCCCCCGTAAGCTCCTGTACCCAGGAGTCGCGGCTCCACCATCCAGCTGGGATCTTGCCTGCCCGTCCCCCAGCGGGTAGACTGAGGCCGTGGGGTCGAGATGGGTGCCCCGGTGGGGCGGGGTGGCCCTTGCCGCCCTCACTGACCCTCCCTGTCTCTCCCCGCAGTCGGCCTGGAGGTTCTACGCCACCAACCTGTCGCGCACAGACCTGCACTCCACGTGGCAGTACTACGAGCGCACGGTCACGGTGCCCATGTACAGGTACCGCCGCCAGGCCCGCGCATCAGTTGTGTTTTCTATTTCCCATCTGTTCTCAAACCCCATTTTTTGTGTTCATTATTTCGATCAGTTGATTTTTTTCTTTAAAATGTATGTATATTTCAAAAAGGAATTCTGTGTGTGATTTATTTCAAAGCATTAATTTTTTTCTTTGTTTTTTAGCGTTCGGCTTGTGTTTCTCACCTTCATTCCCTGCCCTTTGCTTTCCGCTCCTTGGCTGGGGGTCGCGTTGTGTCGTGGGCGCTGCCGGGATGGGCCCCTCCCCGAGGCCTCCAGCACCAGGCGGGTTTGCAGCTCCCAGGCCTGCAGGGTGGAAGGTTGCCGTGACCTCCAGCCAGACCAGGGCTGCTGGTGGGGAGAGAAGGTGACCTGGAGCACAGTGAGGCTCAGGGGACCTGGGTTATCCCGAGGGTCCCAGGTGGCCCCAACAGGACTGAGCACACAGACCCCCAGGAGCCCCGGGCAGCAGAGGAGGGGGGCCCAGAGAGCCTCTCGGGAGGCTGTAGGGGGAGGCAGTGCCCACAGGCCAGGTGAGCCACGAGGCCGCAGGGCAGCGTCCCAGGTTTCCCATTTCTCGGGGGTGGGTGGCAGCCCCCAGACGTCTCTGTGCGGCTGGTCTGGGATGAGAGGTGCTGAGGATCCCTGATGCCCCGGGCCAGAGTCCCCTGGGGTGAGCGCCGCCCCCCTGCCTGCCTGTTCGCTGCCCCGAGTCCCTCCCCTGCTCCGGGGTGTGTTTCTGTCCTGAGCCATCCTGAGGGTGGGGTGGGCATAGGGCTGGGACTTCCAGGCATGGGGGGTGTCCCCTTAAGGGTCTCGCAGTCAGCTGTGGTCGGACAGGCCAGAGGTGTCCCCACTCCTGCCTCTGTAGCGGGGAGTCCCCCGGAGGAGGGTGCTGAGTCCTGGGGGGTCCTTGGCCATCGAAGTCGTCCTCGGGGCCTCCCCAGCCCGTCTCTCGGCATCCGTCCCACCCGCACCTCTGGAAGACGGAGCCTCGAGGGCCTGGCTGTGCCCATCTTTCCCAGAAATGTGGGCGTTTGATGTCACCCGTGAGCCGTGCTCCGTGCAGAACGACGCTCCCAGCCCAGGGTCGGGGACAGGGTGACCCTCCTGCTAATTTTCTTTGTTCTGTTGTTTCCCTACTTTCCTTGACTCTTTTTTTTTTTTTTTCATCTTCCTTTCCTTATCCTGTTCTTTTTAAAAAATTTCCGTTCTTTTCCCTGTGTGTGTGTGTGTGTGTGAAACACTCGAAAGCTCACAAACTCAAACCTACGGGGCCTCCAGGTAGGACATGCATGGGACGGACGCCGTGTGTGTGGTTCTCGTTCTGTCTGGGCCTGTGGCCCGGCTCACCCCCACCCCAGCACCCCGCACCGTGCCCCGCGTGGTCCCCGTGCTGGAGTCTAGGCCTGTCTCCCCGCGGCCCGCCCTGCCTGGAGCCCCCGCGTCCGCCCTCCCCGCGTCCCCACTCCCTCCTCAGCTGCTGCTGCTTTGCTGCTGGGTCCTTGTCCTGTCTTCTGTTCCTGTCCTGCTTCCTGCCTTGTCCTGGTAGCTGCCCCCCCCATCACCCCACCCCACTCACAGCCCCCACCTACGAGCCCAGCGAGAGTGGTGGACGTGGTGCTTCCGCCCTGGCACAGGGCATGGCCCAGGGCAGTGACGGTCCTGCCCTGGGCAGCTCACCTCTGGGGCCCGGCTTTGGGGTCTCTCTCCCTGGACTCGAGCCCCCCGAGTCTTTCCACTGCCTCGAGGGGGTGTCCAGGCTGGGGAGCAGAGACGCACTCTCGCCCCTGCCCCATCAGCGTGTCCTCAAGGGGTTCTCCCTGCGGCCTGCAAGTGGGAAAGGGGGTAATTTGCTCACACAGTCCAGGGGCTTGTCCCTGCAGAGCGGGTGGGCCGGTGCCTGGTGACGGTGTCCAAGCTGAGCCCTGCACAGCATGGGGCGGCCAGGAGTGGAGGCGGCTTCTCCAGGGCCACTCGTCCTCCTGTGGGGCAGACATGGCCTCTCCCTCCTGGGAACCTGTTAGGACGTTGATCCCGCCACTCCCAGAAGGGAAGGGGCTGCTGGGCTGGGCAGTGGCTGGTCCAGCTCCTTGGCCATCCCCACCCCCAACAGGCTCAGAAATAAGATGCCCCCGACATGTGCGGAGACCCCCTGGCCCGCCCTGAAGCTGGCTGAGCCCAGACCAGCCGCTGTCCGGTCCAGGGGATGCACGTCTCCTCTCCGTTGGCACGTTGCACCCTCGTCCTCCATGGCGCCGGAGGAGGCAGGGGCTGTGTGCACATTCGTGCACGCAGCCCCGCCAGAGGCCTGTCTGTCCGGGTGCTGCTGCTGTGTGTTGAGGCGTGACCTCCGTGACTTCCGTCTGGCTGAGGGCTGATGTCGCGCGTCCCTAACCAGGGCCTGAGTTGGGGGGTGGCCGGCTGTCCCCTGGAGACAGACTCTGGCCCATGTGGGGCTCTGCCGTGCTCATGGTGAAGGTGACCAGCGCCTGGGATCCTACTTGATCCTGACCCCCTGGGCCATGGGCACCCTCTGGCCGGGGGAGTGGGACAGATGGGGGGTGCAGAGCCCACAGGACTGTCCCTCTGGGGCTGCAGGGGACCGAGGGGCCAGGTGCGGCTGCACCTCAGCTGGGACACCTGGGGGCTCGGGGAGGCAGTAACGGGGGCAGGTGGGCGGGGTGGGCATGAGCAGGATGGGGAAGGGGGCTCGGAGCACAGCCAGGTCCCTTGCCCTTGGCAGAGAGGGGCCGAGGCCCCAACTGTTGGGGTGCTGTTTGTAGCTGTCCTGCCCTGGGGATGTCCAGGGGTTGGGGAGTGGGGAGGAGGGAGCCCCCAGCCGTGGCCCTCCTCTGCCTGCCCAAGCTGCAAGGGCCAGGGTCTCAGCCCTGCGGTCACGGCCCATGTCCAGTGGCAGCCGGGGGCGGAAGGGTGGGTGCTGCCACGGAGCCTGGCCACGCCACGCCTCGCATGTGACGGCCGCTCTGCCGCGTGAACTGTGGGCACTGGTGAGGGCGGGTTGAGGTCGCAGCTGACCCACGGCTTCCTCTCGCCAGGCTGATCCCCCCGCTGAACCAGCTGGAGCTGCTGCGCAGCCTCAAGAGCAAGTCGGGACTCACCTTCAGGTCAGCACGGGCCGGGGCCAGCTGTTTCCGCACCTGCCCTTCCCCGAGCCCCTCTGATGCAGCCCCCACCTACGGGGGCCTGGGGTGGGCAGGGGCTGGAGGACGCCTCGGGGCTGCGTGGCAGCTGCTGACTCTGCCGCTTCCTTTTGCAGGAAGGAGCCGCAGCCAGAGCCCTCCCCAAGGTCAGTGCCTCCTGCCTCCGGCCACCCGTGTGTCTGCGTGTGCACGCTCGTCCGGTCTTTCTGGACCTGCTCCTCTGTGTGTGTGCAGTGTGTTGTGGGGGCAGCGGCTGCCGTGCGGGCTGCGGTGTGTCTGTTGTGCGGGTGGGGGGCTGTGCCGGCCGCTGCCCCTGGGGACGTGGGCCCTCGAGTCTTCCTCGCTCGCCCCACCCATGCTTTGGGCTGACTTTGCGGCACGGCGGCAGATCAGGTAGCTGGGGGCTTCTTGGGTGGGCTTCCTGCAGCCGGAGGAGCCCAGCCCCGGGACCGGGCAGGTCTTCTGCTAGAGCACTCTCTCCGCTCCAGGCACAGGCACGCGGCCCAGGCCCTGCGGAGCAGGGTGGAGAACCCGGGGTGGGAGGAGGGGCTTCGCCCAACGCTGGGCAGAGGCTCGAGTTTGGACAGTCTCTGGAGCACGCGGGAGAGACTCAGGGTCCCTCGTGCTCCTGAGTCAGGCCTCCTCAGTCAAGGTCGGTTCCTTCTCCCCGTCCCCCGCTGGTCCCCCAGGTTCTGCGTGTGTCAGGCAATCAGGGACGGGGTGGGGAAGGGAGCCGTGCTCTGCCGTTTCCCTAGTATTAAAAAGAAAATCAAGCTCATTTAGCAGATTTTGAGTCTGGGGACCCCCTGCCCAACTGCGAGTTCCCGAGCTCCTCTGAGCGGGGTCCCTGTCCTCACACGTCGCAGAGCACATCGGCCCCCAGACCCCGGCCAGGACCACGCCCGCCCTCCCCTGTGGCTCCTGCGCTGGGGACTCAGACCAGACATGGGCTCAGGGTGGGGATGGAACTGGAGAAGGTCCAGGCCTCCACCCCCTAGACCCCACAAAAGGGGGCTTAGGGTCGTGCCTTGAATGGAGATTGGCCACGCTTTGTCCCAACCAGCTGATGAGCAGCCAGTGGCAGGAGCCTGGGGAGCTGGGTCAGCGTTCACCAGTGGGAGCCCTCGGCGTGGCCGGCGCAGGCGCGGTTAAGAGGAGAGCCCACACCCTGGCGCTTGTTGGGTGGGGGGTGCCGGCCTCAGTGTCGCTGTTGGGGGGACGCCCAAGGCCAGGGACAGACCCGGAGGCTCTTCTGACTGCTCCAACCTCTGCTGGGGGCGCCCGCGTGTGGCCCCGCGGTCTGGCGCGTTCCTGTGCTTGCCGCCGTACCGTAGCTGGCCATGGCTCTGGTCTCAGCCTTTCTCTCTCTCTCTCTCCCTCCTGCCCCCACCCCCACCCGGACACCCTTGCCGCCCCCAAGTGCTTTACTCACTGTCACTGCCCTTCTTGGGCCCCTTCCTCGTCTGCTCTGTTGTGGGGAGGAGGTGCCGGCCTGATGCCGACTCCAGGTGAGGACACGCGGGGCCTCCGGGCTCTCTGGTATGTTCCGTGGCTCCCCGCTGCCTGCCCCGTCTCCTCCCGCGTGTCCAGTGGTCCCTGCCTGCCTGTGCCTCCCCACGCCCTTCCCCGAGGGCCGCACCTGCCCGCCCCAGCCCTCCCTGGACGCCCGAGGCCACGATTCCGGCCCCCTCCACTGGGAGGGCCACGGGGCCTCTGCAGCAGCGCTGAGCCGCCACGGGCCTGAGGCTTCGGAAAGTGCCTGGGGTGCCATGGACTGAGGAGTGGTCTCTGCCGGTGAAGACCCCTGCGTTCTGGGGGGGCTTCCCGCAGCCAGGTAACGGGCGTCGTCGCTGTCCCTGGCCTGGGGCAGCCAGAACCCCTCTGTCACCACACGTGGTCAGTGTGCAGGGAGTGGCTCTGCCGAATGTGGCCCTGGAGGGGCTGCTCTGTAGGGTGCCGAGGGGTCGGGCTCCCCAGCGCCCCACCGTGCTGCCCCACTGGGCACAGTTATCTGTGGGGGCCAGAGGCCGCGTCAGTCTGTCCTTTGGACGTGGGTCCTGCAGCCGCGTGGCAGAGCCCTCGGGGCCAGCTGGTCTGGGCAGGTGGATGATGTGGATGCAGGACCCTCACTCAGCCCCAGGACCGCCGGTCCTGCTGAGTGGGGCCCAGTGGGGCCCCCGTGCCGGACGGGTCGGGTCAGCCTGTGCTGCTCCGCGTGCGTCTCTCGTGGCTGCGACTGTCCGTGTTGCCTGTCGTGCTTCTCACGGCCCCCGCCCTGTGCCGGGAGGAGCCCCAGACTCCGTGTCTGTTTCTGCCCCTCACAGCGGGGGTGGCTGCATGTGTGGGTATATCTGTTCTATCTGGTCTCGGTCAGCGTCTGTGGGCGTCTCTGCCCTACCCTCGTGGGCCCAGGACCCCTGTGGGCCTGTCTGCTCCCTGCCCCGGCTCGAGGCCCACTGGGCGATTCTGATGGGACTGATTAGGACAGGAGCCAGTGCCAGCCTCAGCCCAGAGTGGACGGGGGCATCACGCGGCCCCAGGCAGGCGCCTTGTGCACCCAGAGCGGCAGGGTCATGCTCGGGGAACGGTGGCTCTCAGATGATGACACAGGAGCCACTAGCCATGCGTGGCTGCAGAAGTCAATGCTCATACAATCAAGTGCAGTTAGAAACTCATCCTGGCCAGGCGTGGCCTGTGGCCACCACGTCAGACTGTGCAGCTGTAGAACTTTCCCCCACCACAGAATTGGGCCGCGAGGTTCTGGGAGGTGCTTCTTGGGCAAAGTTATTGTCTAAACTGGGGGCCTTCAAAGTTTCGGGAAAGCAGAGGCTCTGCCTGCCTTCCGCTCCTTTGCCGAGGGGCCCGTGTTTGGGCCTGGGGACCCCGGGGGGTGCCAGGCAGTCTTCGGTGTGACTGGTCTGGAGCAGCCTAAGGAGTAGCAGTTGCCCTTGGGTGAGGCCCGCAAGCAGCCAGGGCCTTAGGGGCAGGTCACTGGGAGCGCTGTCCCCAAAGGAGCACTGTCCCCAAGGGAGCGCTGTCCCTGCGAGAGCGCTGTCCCCGAGGGAGCACTCCTGTCTGGGCTAGACGTCGAGCTACTAACAGCAAGTCAGCCAGCAGCAGAGTCCAGCCTCTGCCCTGGCCGCAGAGATGGGGCACCGCAGCCGCCCCGTACTGAGAGAGCAGAAGTCGCCGCGCTGGGTGGGGTCCGGGCAGCAGCCCATTCACAGGGTCAGCAGGGTGTGTGCTTTGTCCGTGAGTACAGAGACGCTCTCACGGACAGCGTGCCATGGGGAATGCTGGTGTTTAAATAAACGCTGGAGGTAAACGGAACATTGAGCACTTTGCTCCCGGAGCTTGTTTTTCCCGGGAGAGACCGTTGCATGCCGGCATTCCCTGGTGCATAGTTTGAGAAGAGCTGTCTCAGAGGAGACACCTGCCACGGTGGGGAGACAACGTGGAAAAGGGAGCTTTTTTGTAGCTGCTGCTTATTTCCATTTTTTGCCCTAAAATTTGCACGTTCTGATGCAGAGATGAGTCTCAGGGGTTTCCAGGGAGGTTCTTGGAAAACGCCCAACGCCTGCGTGACTAGGGAAGTGCCGGGGGGCTGTGCTGGGGGACGGCTCCGCAGGAGGTTAGGGTTAGCACTTGCTGCGAGACGACCCCGCCGTGACCCAAGCCCTCCGGGGCTCCCCTCCCTCCTGGGCTAACTGAGGCCCAAAGCCGACCGCACCCGCTCGTATCCCAGGCAGTGTGCGCTCCACACCAGGCCCTGCCTGGGACCGCGTCCATCCCAAGCGAGCCCTTTGCAAGGTCTTAGTGCACGTATTATTTTTTGGTTGGCATGAATATAGCAAAAAATAATACGTCTTTTAAGACACAAACCCCAAGCTGTGGTTTTGGAAGGAAAAGATATTTTTGGAGGGAAAAAACAGGGCTTTTTTTCCCTCCAAAAATAGGGGGCTGTTTTCTTTTCCAGGCCACGACGACTCTGGGGTACCCTCTCCGCTGTCCTCAATCAGACGGCAGCTCTGTGGCCAGGACTGTGAGCCTGGAGCCACCCCAGGGGGTGCCCTGCCTCAGTTTCCCACTCCCTGGTCACACCCTGCTGCCGGCGCCCCAGGACTAACTGTGCTCTCCTCGTTTGCAGTAAAGGCAGACCGTGCAGAGGGTCCCCGTGTGGATGCTGCCCTGGACGCTCTAGGTACCACGGAACATGCCGCACGGACTGGCCCCTGCTGCACGGCTCCTCCCTGCTTGTTAGAGGTTCTGGAGAGTCGGGGAGGCTGGCGCCCCAACCCCAGTCTGACCGGCAGCTCGGCCTCCCCAGCCCCTGGTGGTGGAGCGCCCGGTGCCCACTGGTCCCAGTGATGCCGCACGTGCAGGGCGGAGCTGGGCAGGGGTACACCCGCACGCAGCAGGAGGGGCCGGGGCTTGGGGCCCAGCAAGGTGTCCGCGCCCCCTGGGCTCCCTGACTGCTCTCCAGGAGCTTCCTCCGGGGCTGGTCCTGGCACCTCTCCTGCACGCCTGAGGATGGCCACACCTTGCCGGCCGCCTTGCCCGCAGGAGGCAGCGCCTCCTGACATAGCAGACACCCCAGAGAGCCAAGGCCTGCGGCTCCCCGTTCCGACTGCCAGGCCTGGTGTGGGACGGCTGGAGCAGGACGGTGGGGAGGCTGCCCGTGCACTGAGGGCCCTGCCTGCACCCCACCGCCGTCCCCACCCCCACGGCTGTCCTGCTGCTCCACTCTGGGGCCCCTCCCTCCCAGCAGGTGCAGCTGGCAGTGTGTGGGCGGTGGCGCTACGCGGGGTGTGTGCATGCGCCCGGTGGTGCTGGCCTGGAGCAGCGGCACCGGGAGGGGCCGGGCTCGGCCGTGCTTGCGCATCCGTGTCCCCGCATGGTCCGGACCCCCCGCCATCCCAGCGGGCCGCCTCCCACGCACGCGACTCCGTGTGGCGTCTCTCGCTGCTCATGGGGGAGACGGTTTGTGGCTCCAGGAAGGGTGAGCGCATGTGCCTGCCTGGGAGGTGCCGCCTGTGTGGCCTGGCGGACACTGCCCTGCTTGGCCAGAGCTGCTGTGTCCGCGGTGCCTTGGCCAAGGCTGGTCCCTCAGGCAGGGGCTGGGCTCCGGCTGCCTGGAGTCCAGATGGTGCAAGTGTGGGGCGGCCGGGAGCCCAGGGCAGCACGACGCGGACCACGCTCTGCCTGCGCCGTCTCTCGGGTGCCCGTCCACCCTCCCTTCCTCCAGGCCTCTGTCGGTCCAGACAGGGCCGAGCAGGTCTCTGTAGACGGCACCCAGCGTGACAATCGCGATCTGCTTGCAGCAGGCAGGGGAGGAGCAGCCAGGGCTGGGCTTCCTCCCAGCCTGACCCCTGTGAGTGCTGACGTGAAGGTGCTGCAGGTGTCGCGACGACCTTGCGCAGAGGGTGCATTTCTGGCCGAGGACCGCGGCCGGGGAGGGAGAGCCTTGCCCCGCGCGTGTGCTTGTCCTTGGCTTGTGGGCCTGCTGGTCCCCACCGAGGGCCGGGCGCTGGGGTTGAGGCAGTCTGGGTGGTGTCCGGGGGGTGCTCAGAGGGCGCAGAGTTTCCCCAGCTGCGCAGGTCCAGGGAGGGCCGTGTCCGAACCTGGCCACGCTGTCTCCTCCAGCAGAGCTTCCCTCAGGTCTGAGGTGGGAGCCGGGGACAGGGATGGGGACTGAGCTGCACAGGCCAGGCGAGGCTCCGCAGGTGGCTCTGTCTGCATGTGGCGCCGCCTTCAGGCGGCATCGAGGCAGGGAGGCTGCATCCCTGGAGGCTCCTGGTGCTGCTGGGCAGCGTGTCCGTTGGAGTCCTCCCCACCTGGTGGGGCTGTTGCTTCTCGTGGGGAGGGGTTCGCTGCTAGAAAACATTAACAGTGGCGTCCAGCTCTTCCCGTGAGGGCCCTTGGGGTTCACCTCCAGCCCCTCCTGCGGCTCCCGACAGACACTGGGGTTCTGCCCTCCTCACCCAGCTCTCTTGGTCCACACCACCAGCTCCCCGTCAGGGGGGCAATTCCTAGATGCAGGCAGCCCCGCGAGTGGGTGTGGTCAGTGTCGCCGTTCTCCCGCGCACGGTTTGTTAGCTGTGGTTGGAAAGGAAGCGGCTGCTTCTCTCTCCCCTCATGGTCAGGCCTGCCCCAGTGGAAACGGCGGAGAGGCCTGAGACCGTGATGCTGCGCAGTGCGGTTCTGCCTGCCCGAGTCAGGCCAGCTGGGGGAGGGCAGATTCCCATCTTTGGAGCGGTGGGAATGCTGAGGAGGAGAGAACATTCCAGAGCCAGGGGCTCGCTGAGCTGGTGCCTGGTTGGGCCTTGGTGCCCCCATGGCCCCTCAGGCGCCACAGTGTTGGGTCCTCCCTGGGCCGCTGTGGCTCTGCTGAGGCGGGAACCACTGACAGAGGCCAGTGGGGTGCAGACTCGTGGACTTGGTCGGCGTCCTGAGCGAGCAGGTGCCGTCAGCTCCCATCGATCCCGGGACACAGGACATCTCGGGGGTCCAGGACCCTTGCTGCTGTGGTTTCTGCCTTCCCAACTGGGCCCACGCCGCGAGCTGTCTTCCTTGGGGGCTTCTCTCTCCCTCTCGGAGACCCCTGAGCCTGCACGGATGTCTCCGCAGTTGCCTGCAGCCTGGGGGATGGGCAGGAGAGGGCCGCTGACCCCGTCGCGGTGTCTGGGCCGGGTGGACGGGTGCTGTGGGCTCTCTTATCTGCACTGTCTGGTGGATGTGTCTCTCTGGCTGTGGGAGCCACGGTGGGGCCGGGGAGCGGCGTCGGAGGCATCAGTGACCACGTCAGGCTTGTCCAGGGCTGGGGACAGTGCACGTGGCCCCGCCCAGAGCCGCCTGGGAGGTTCGGAGACTGGCTGGTGGGAGGAAGTGGGTGGGGCCTGAGCTCTCCAGACCGCGGGGAGGCCACGCTGGACCGTCCTGTCTCCTTGGAGAGGTGGGCCTGGGGACAGGGAGGCCCGAGGACCTTCGAGAACGTGGGGACAGCAGCCTGGCTGGACACAGCCATGAGCCTCACTCCGCTGTGCGGGCCTGGTGACCCCGACTCCCCTGGAACCAGCCTCATCGCTTCCATCCTTCTGGCGTTGGGGCATTTGGTTCTTGGGAGGGGCATGTCCTGCTGTGGGTGGAGCCCAGACATGGGGCAGCCCGAGCCCCCCGAAGCCCCTTCCTGCCAGGAGGCTCCCCGGGGTGGCGGGAAAGGCCCAGGCTGTGGCTGGACAGGAAGGGCCGGGTCTGCTGGAGGCCTGGGACTGGAGGCGCATGGAGGAGGCCATGGAAGGGCTGGCAGGGCGGATGTGCCAGGCCTGGCAGATGGAAGGCACCCAGGGAAGAGCCACCAACACGGGCATCTGGGGACTGCTCTGCTGAGTGTCACCGCATGGGCAGGACGGTGTGAGGAGGCTCCGGCGCCTGCCAGTGGCAGCGGGAAGTGGTTTGCGAGTCCACAGTCGGCATGTGTGGTGCCTCACGGCGGCAGCCCCGGTGGCTCAGAAGGCTGAGGCGGGAGGGTCCCTGGAGCCTGGGAGCTCGGGGCTGCAGTGAGCTGTGATCGCGCCACTGCACCCGGCCTGGGCGACAGAGCGAGACCCTGTCTCAGAAAAAGAGTCCGCAGACATTGCCATCGCCTCCCAGGACAGCCGAACTCTGGCTGCACCTGTGCCGGCCGCAGGAGTCTGCCGTACCACCCCCGCCGCCCCTCCCCACCCTCCCCCTGTGCTTGGTCCCTCAGCCGCCGCCCCTGCTGCCCCCGCCACGGTCCTGCATCTGGCCCACGTGGGTCTGCATCGGCACTGGCAGACTTGGGCCGCTTTCCTGCCAGAGTGACTTCTCTTGCTGTTTCTCTGTGTCTGTCTGTCTGTCGGTTCTTGCGGGAGCAGTCAGAAGGTCAGTTTGAAAGATCGTGTCTTCTCCAGCCCCCGAGGCGTGGCTGCCAAGGGGAAGGGGTCCCCCCAGGCCCAGACCGTGAGGCGGTCGCCCAGCGCTGACCAGAGCCTGGAGGATAGCCCCAGCAAGGTGCCCAAGAGCTGGAGCTTCGGGGACCGCAGCCGGGCGCGCCAGGCCTTCCGGATCAAGGGCGCCGCGTCGCGGCAGGACTCGGAAGGTGGGTGAGGCCGTGGCTCCCCCTCCCCTGGCGCCACAGCCTCCTGCCTGCACTCTGGGCAGGAAGCCCCCACTGTACAAGTTCAGTGCCATTTAGTACATCCAGTGTGGTGCAGCCATCACCTTGGTCTAGTTCCAGAATATTCTCATCGCTTCAAAGGAAAGCTGTGCCCGTTAGCAGTCACCCATCCCCTCCCCAGCCCCAGCCACCCCAATCTTGTGGGTGTCTCGCACGAGTGGGATCATACACGTGGCTCCTTTCACTGAGCGTGGCATGTCACGCTTCATCCGTGCTGTGGCATGTGCCACTATTCTGTTGTGTGGCGACATCACAGTCTGTGTACCCATCCTCGGTGGGCAGGGATGCCCGTTTAAACCCTCACGTTGGCCACCTCTGGCCACAGCCTGCTGGAGAAGGGCCAGTGGCAGGGGCTGGCAGAGGGGCGGGTGTCTGGGACGGGAGCTGTGCCCGGTAGGGTGCCTGGAGAGCCTGCGCTGCGGGACCGCAGGTGTGATGCCCCAGGTACGACGTGTACCCTCACGGTCTGTCTCCTTCCACCCAGAAGCAAGTCTCCCGGGGGAGGATATCGTGGATGACAAGAGCTGTAACTGCGAGTTTGTGACTGAGGACCTGACCCCGGGCCTCAAAGTCAGCATCAGAGCTGTGTGGTGAGGAGCTTGCGCAGCGTGGCTGGGCACAGAGGGGGCCTCCCTCACGGGTACCTGCGCCGGGCCTCACGGCGCCGGCCCCGTGGCAGGTGTTCCAGGGCCCTTTCTTCCCGGCATGCTAGCCTCAGGGGCTGGTTTGGGGGTGGGGCCTCGGGGCTGGCACCCCCATTAGTCCGGCTCCTCCTTGTTGACAAAGCAGCTCACCTCACCTGCGTCACGTACGGCGGGGAGGGGTGGGCCTGCCCCACGGCCAGGAGACCACGGGAGTGGCCCAGATAGGAGGCTGCATCCCGCAGCCCTCTCCAGGGGCTGTGACCCCGGAGCCGGCCTGGGCAGCGTGGCCGGGGTGGTCTCTCAGGGCTCACGGCCCTGCCCACACCCCTGCAGCGTCATGCGGTTCCTGGTGTCCAAGCGGAAGTTCAAGGAGAGTCTGCGGCCATACGACGTGATGGACGTCATCGAGCAGTACTCTGCCGGCCACCTGGACATGCTGTCCCGCATCAAGAGCCTGCAGTCCAGGCAAGAGCCTCCACCTGCCTGCCCAGCCTGGGACACGGGCCCAGGCGTGGCCCGAGTTGGGGGCGCCCAAGGGGGCCGGCGTGGGAGGGCGTGCAGGGCTCTCAGCTTTCTGCGGTGTCTTCACATGGTCTGTCTGTTTTTAATGTTTCTGTTGTCTCTCCCATCTCCCCCACGCACATCGTGTGGGCAAGTGTGTGTGTGCACCCACGCATGTATGTGTGCACATGTATGCACTCATGTGGGTGTACATGCGTGTGGGTCCCTGAATGTGTGCATGTACATGGGTGTATGTACATGTGCTTGTGTGTGTGCAAATGTGTGGGTGTGTGCATTTGTGACCCTGTGTGCTGTGCCATGTATGCACACGTGTGGTGGTGCATACATGTGTGTGGACACATGTGCACACACGTGTGCATGTGTATTGGAAGTGGAATAGTTCTACTGAGAGATGAAGCTGCAGGGTTTCCATGGGCTCCACCAGGCAGCAGTTATGCCACGTGGCACCTCTTCTTCCGGAACACAGGTGCTCTTCTAGAGGGGAGGCCACCTCCTGAGCGGGCGCTGGTTGGGACGCATGTCCAAGGCTTGCGGTAGCCGGCGCACACTCGCTCTCTGTGTCGGCCCCACCGTGTGAGAACTGGTCTGCTCATTCCGAGAGCCATGTATTCGTGCATGTATATACACACACAGTGGCCTGAGCACACCCGTGCACACGTGTGCATCCTCCTGTACAGGCGTGTATAGGTGTGCACACACGGACACATGTGCACGCACAGCCATGCCCTAGCCTGCTGCCCACACACAGGTGTCCTGTAAGTTCACACACACGTGCTCACAGGTGCACACCCTCAGCTACATACAAGCACCGCACAGGCCTGTGTGTTTGCAGTACCTGCAAGGAGGCTGTGCGGTTGTTGTCGTGAGTTGCTCCTGAATCAGGTTCATGCCTCTGCCCATGAGGGCCCCTCCCACTGCCTGGCGCAGCGCCCCCTCCCCCCCCGGAGCATGGGATGACGCGTGCCGTGTGCGGGTGCGTGTGTGTGCGAGAGTGTCCGGGTCGCGACTGCTGTGGGTGCCTCCACATCTCCCGCCCCGGCCGTGTTTGTTCTCCAGGCTCTTCCGTCCTCAGGTTCCCTTTTCCTTCCTTTTCTGTCTGGAAAAACAAACAAATCGGCTAACCCAAGGAGCGCGGGGTGTTTCCTGTCAGCTGCTGACGCTGCGTCAGATGTTCTGCAGCCGGCGGGCTCCCGCCGCGTGTACTCCCCGGCCACATGCGCCTGGAGGGCAGCAGCGCAGCTGCCCAGCGCCCAGCTCTTAGAGGCAGATACTTTGCTTGAGACACGGGAAGGTCATGCCAAGGCATGCATAGGTGCACACACGGGCCCTGCTCCAGCAGGGTCCAGCGGGTGCGGCGTCGCCGCCTCCCGTATTTTTGCAAAGCGTCACTGTTGTTTCGGGCGGGTTGTTCCTTCTGTTCCTGCCACTCTCTCGCCGACCGTCCCTCTCGTGTTGCTCTCACGATGCATTTGCTGGTGTCTCTCTTCTGTTTGCTCTGCCAGGGTAGATATGATTGTGGGCCCCCCACCCCCTTCAACTCCCCGGCACAAGAAGTACCCCACCAAAGGACCCACCGCCCCTCCGAGAGAGTCGCCCCAGTACTCGCCTAGGTTAGGACGCTGGCGCCGCGCCCGCCTGTCTCTGTGAATGGCCGGCCCTTTGCTCCAGGCCACATGACGGCAACACCCCACTGTTCTCTCCACGGACACAGGGGACTTGGGGTTTTCTCTGTTCCTGGGACAGGGCCCGGCAGGCCGTGCCGGGGTGTCAGGACTGAGAGGGCCCAGGCTCTCTCTCGGCAGGTCCTCCTGGGGAAGCCAGGGCCTCCACAGACATCCCCTGTGACACCCACCTGGGCAGAGGGGCAGCACCTCCAGGATCAGATGCAGGGACAGTGGCCGCCAAGGTGCCCCCAAGGCCAGCCCCCCGCTGGGGTCGACCTGGGTGCCATGTGGCCCCAAGCAGGTCGTGGTGCCTCCGCAGCTCTTTCCTCAAGGGCGAGGGTCGGCAGTGGCAGCTCTGGCCTCCTACACCATCGTGAAGAACACATGAGACCCCCGCCAGGCACCCACCACCGAGCAGGACCCCAGGACTCTGGCTCTCACCTTGTGCTGCCATCACCAGTTAGTGTGACTGGCAGGGAGGACGTGGGGCCCTGCTGGTGGAGGGAGGGCAGAGCTCGTGGTGGAAGCAGGCGCGTGAAGGGTGACCACAGCCGCCACCGCCCGGCTGACAGCCCAGGAGCAGAGTGCTGTGTGCCGAGGGTCAGTGTGCCGGATGTCTCGAGCCGGTGCTCTGCCCATGAGAGGGGAGTCCCCGGGGACGGGGTAGGACAGCGTTCGCAGCACCCTGAGATCGAAGCCCTGTGCTCTGGGCACTCTGCAGGGACGGCAGCCAGACACTCAGAGCCAGGAGCCAGGAGGCCCTGGCAGGGGACACAGAGATTCATAAGGGCGGAAGGCCCGTCTGGGCACTTTCCCCTACCCCAGGGTGTCGAGGGCAGGAGGTGGCACAGGGTCTTGGAGGACCCTGCTCCGGGCCCAGCAGCAGCAGCTCCAGGCCGAGCCCTTGTTCCAGGCTCCCGTGGGACCGAGTGGGGCGGCCCGTCATGTGGCAGGGTGAAGGTGCCGAGCGTCTGTGCCTGGAACATGTGACACTTGGGAACACCAGCGAGCCCAGCTCCCCACCCCCCGCCGCCCGGCCCCCTGCATGAGCCCAGCATGGCGCCTGGCGGAGCATGAGGGGCTGTAGTGTGGCTGACGCAAGCCTGAACCCCCCACCCTCCCCCACACGTCAGAGGCAGAAGGTGGGGTGTGGCCCTGTCTGGCTGGTGTGGCGCCGCTGTGGTGCACATCACACGTGAGGCTCCAGTCCAGAGAGCCAGACGGGACCTCGCCTAGGTCGGCCCTGCCCGGTCACACCCGTCTGGAGCTGCGTTCGCCCAGGTGGGCTTGTAGACTTAGCGCAGGACCTTTGCTTCCTAGTGAGTTCTCAGCCCACAGCACCCCGTGGCCCCTGCCTGCCCGCGAGGGCCTCCCATCCACGGGGCTGTGTGCATCTGTGGATGCCACGCTGGTCAGACAGACGCCCCTGCCCCGCGAAGGAGCCTCCTTCCCTTCTCACTGTCACTGGTGACCTGCCGCCTCCTTGGAGAGGAACTTAGCTGAATTCTGCATCCTGCACACATGTGCACACACATGTACACAGCACGCCCTATCACACACGTGTGCACACACATGAATGTGCACATGCACACCTGTGTGAACACATATGCACACATGGTAAATGTGCATACCCATGTACACAGCACACTATCACATACACACGAGTGCATGCACCCATGTGCACACATGCACACACAAACACACATGAATGTGTGCACATGCACACTTACAATCTCTCTGGTTGGCAGTGGCTTCGTCTCGCCCCGCTGGTCTGTGCGTGGTGGTTTCTGTGCTGCTCTCTGTCCCCACGCCCTGTCCTGGTGCATGGAGCCGTGGCTCTCACCGCCTCCCGCTTCTGTTGTTCCTGCTGTAGACGTTTAACTCTGTCCCCGTCAACCCGGGTGGGCCAGCGCCGTGGTGGCACATTACATGGGAGTAAAGCTAAGGGTGGGTGTGGCTCAGGCGTGGCCCAGCTGGGCGCCCGCCAGCCATCACGTGACGCTCTGGGCCTCCAGCAAGCCCTGGCCAGGGAAGGGGGCTGGCGGGCAGGTTGGGAGGGTGGTGGGGGCTGGAGCCCCAGGGGGAGCCAGGTGGGATTGGGCCCAGGTGGGGGCTCCCTCACTTTACTCCTCACTAATGTGCCAGACCCACTGGGACGGGACGGACAGGGCACCAGACCCCTGCGTGTCAGTGCAGGGTGACACGGACGCACCAGTGTCCGTCTGGCCTGGCACCCACTGCCCCCGTGGCCGGCTCTGGGCTGGGCCTGGCCCAGGAGGAGAGGGCCAGGGCCCTGCTGCACCCAACCGAACTCATGCGTGGGGGCGGGTCTCTGTTCCCGGTAGAGTGGACCAGATCGTGGGGCGGGGCCCAGCCATCACAGACAAGGACCGCACCAAGGGCCCGGCCGAGGCGGAGCTGCCGGAGGACGTCAGCATGATGGGGCGTCTCGGGAAGGTGGAGAGGCAGGTAGGAGAGGCTGGGTGGGCGTCCTGAGCCCCGGGGGCACGTGGCCCCGTCCTTGCTGCGGCTGCTCTGGCCAAACCTCACAGATCCCACCATGGACCACTGCTGGGCTCAGGCGCTTTCCTTCCCGACAGCACCCGAGGGCCACAGTGCCCGGGTCGGGGGCCGCTGCTAGGCATAGCTTGCATTCACGCATCCTTTGGGGGTCCCCGGGGAGCTTGCCGGGGTCACACCGGCCTGCCATCCTCTGGTGCCCTCCTGCCTGACCCCCCACCACCCGTGCCTGGGGTGGGTCCTCTGGCCTGGGCTGGGGGGAGGAACAGCCGGCCCCTTCCCTGGAGTGTTTGCTCTGACAGCGGACTCTCAGCAGGCAGCAGGGGCAGCCCAGACACACGAGGGGCCCCGCAGCACACACTGACCGGTGGGGTCAGATGTTGAGCTGCCCTGGGTCCTGCTCCTATACCCCACCTCTTGGGAGCAGTGGTTCCTCCCCTGCATCTCCCCAGGGAACGACCCAGGAACTCCACCTCCCAGGACCAGCCTGAGACCCCCAGCATCTCCCCAGGGAGTGCCCCACACCCCCACCTCCCCGAGGGGCCGGGCCCAGCAGCGCCTCTTGCAGGTCTTGTCCATGGAGAAGAAGCTGGACTTCCTGGTGAGCATCTACATGCAGCGCATGGGCATCCCCCCGACGGAGACCGAGGCCTACTTTGGGGCCAAGGAGCCGGAGCCGGCGCCGCCGTACCACAGCCCAGAGGACAGCCGGGAGCAGGTGGACAAGCACGGCTGCATCATCAAGATCGTGCGCTCCACCAGCTCCACGGGTCAGAAGAACTTCTCAGCGCCGCCAGCCGCGCCTGCGGCCCAGTGCCCGCCCTCCACCTCATGGCAGCAGAGCCACCCGCGCCAGGGCCACGGCACCTCCCCCGTGGGGGACCACGGCTCACTAGTGCGCATCCCGCCACCGCCGGCCCATGAGCGGTCGCTGTCCGCCTACGGTGGGGGCAGCCGGGCCAGCACAGAGTTCCTGAGGCAGGAGGACGCGCCTGCCTGCCGGCCCCATGAGGGCGCCCTGCGGGACAGTGACACATCCATCTCCATCCCCTCGGTGGACCATGAGGAACTGGAACGTTCCTTCAGCGGCTTCAGCATCTCCCAGTCCAAGGAGAACCTGGACGCCCTCAACAGCTGCTACGCGGCTGTGGCGCCCTGCGCCAAAGTCAGACCCTACATTGCGGAGGGCGAGTCAGACACAGACTCGGACCTCTGCACCCCCTGCGGGCCCCCGCCGCGCTCTGCAACGGGCGAGGGCCCCTTCGGGGATGTGGGCTGGGCAGGGCCCAGGAAGTGAGGCCGCCAGACTGCCTGCCGCCCCCTCTAGCTCTTGCTGCTGAGGTTTTTAGGCAGGAACCTCTGGGGGCCCTTTTCATAGAGCAACTGGGGTGTGTGGGCTTTGTGGGGGCTGAGGAGTGGGGGCACCTGTGGCAACATTGCATGAAAGTTATTTTCTCACAGTGCTAGAGGGGGGAAGGGAGGGGGGCCCTGGTGGCCCCAGGAGGGCCGTGCCGTGGCCAGGCCACCCAGTCCGCCCTGCTCAGGGTGAGGAGCAGACCAGCGTGGGGGCTGCAGTGGTCACACGCCTGGGCTGCCGGGGAGAGGGTGTGGGGTCTGGAGCAGAGCTGGGGACAATCGTGGCCTTGGGGCCTGTTTCTGAGCCCCACCCCACCCCGGGCAGCTGCAGGAGGGCGTGGCTGGCCCCTGCCACCCAGGTCCCTGCCTCTGCCCCTCTGTGGGCTCGGCGGGGTGACGCCCTCTTGCCTCCTGGTGCCCAGCTAGAGAGCTGCTGGTCAGCGTCTTCTCCTCGTCCCTTCTGGGTTCTGAGGGTTCTTTTCATAGGGAGTGGCCTGGGCTTGGGACCATCGCCTGCAGCTGAAGCAGGGGTCGGGCATCTGAACCAAACTGGAGCCCAGAGTGAGTCTTGGACCCTCTGGGCCTCGGGCTCCAGGTGGGCCCAGGGCGCCGGCTCTGCAGGTTCCTCCGAAAGGGGGTCCTTGGAGGCTCCCGTGGCCTCGGCCCTGGCTCTCTGCTCTCCCGCCTTCCCTGGCTGGGTGCTGGTCACCAGGCTGTGGCCGGCTCCGTGAGACCCGCCCAGACCCTCACAGTTCTTAGCCGGGGCCCCTACCTGGCCTGTCTCCCACCAGACAGGCCAGGCTGCCTGTCACCAGCTTGGCCCCTGCAGTTGGTGGATGACTTCATCCCTGCCTCAGCCCGGCTGGGAGTCTTGCCTCTCCCTCCTGTCCCCCACCGGAGCTCAGCACCCCTGCCCCATCCTCCACTGACCAGTCCCTTCTGTGGCCTCTCGGGGTCTCGGGGGATGCGCCAACCCTGTCCTGGGCCCAGCCTCCTCCTGTCCTGGCCTCCTGGACCCTCAGGGCAACCTTGAGGGGGCAGCGGGCCCAGCCCCTAGGGGCAGAGGGGGACCCCCGGTTCTGGTCGTCAGTGTCAGTGCCATGTGGGGTGACAGCACTGCAGGTGGGGGCTGGGCTCTCTGGAGCTGCGGCCTCCTTGGCGGGTGGGCCTGGGGCAAACACCCGCAACACCATGCGCGGGAAGAGCCCTCAGCCATCCACTTCTGCTTTGTCTGTTCTGCCTGGGGGCCTTGTGGCCAGCGAGTGGACCCTCTTGCCCGTGGGAAGAGCTTTGAAAGCAGCGTTTGAGGGTCGCGTGTCCCGGCTCTCAGGGGTCCTGGGTGCCCAGGGATCTTTGGGGAGCCGTGTCTGCCACCCATGGTGGTCAAGTCACTGCTGCTGCAGCCTCCCTGCCCCCCCCCCCGGCCAGGGCCTCCCATCCTACCTCCCTGTGCGCGGAGCTGCCCTCTGGGTCTCCAGGGAGTGCTGGGTGGCCTCACGCCTTGTGGTGGTGAGAAGCCCCTTCCAGAGTGGACGCTGCCAGGTTTCCTATGGGTCTGAGTCCCGCTTGCCGTCAGGGAGGCTCCAGCTGGGGGCCCATGGGCGGGGGCTGAGCACATCCAGATCGACCCAGCGCCCCCCACCCACCCCTCCCCACACCCACTCCGGGCCCCTGGGGGAGGCTTGTGTGCTGTCCCCACCCCACACTGTGTGCTCCGCAGTCCCCTCCCCAGGGCGCTGGGAGCTCCTGGGCACACGGGGGCTCCACAAGGAGAGTGGGTCTGTCCCCTCCCCTCCCAGAGGCCCTGCTGCCCCGCGGGCCAGGTTGGGAGAGTCTTGCTCGGGTTGCAGCAGGAGCGCGAGGAGCGCGTGGTGTCCACCACAAAGCCTCTGGCCCTGGCAAGAGGGAGGCGCGTGTCTTTGTGGGGTGTTGGGCCCAGTGTGGGAGCCCCTGGCCTGGGCAGGGTGGCATCCACTGCCCAGCTCCTTACCCCAGAGAAAGGCACAGGAAGGAGGCCGAACGCTGCTGCAAGAAGTGTTTGCACTTCCTGGGGCGTGTGTGAGTGTGGCCGAGGGCCAGTGCCACCTCACAGCAGGGTGGCAGAGGTTTCCCAAGACGTTTGTTAGAGCGTGCATCCCCACATGCCCACTGGCACATACATGTGCTCACACATGCCTGCACACATGTGCACCTGCACGCTCACCACACACCCATGCAAGCACATAGGTGCACACACCCACACAGGCACACTCTGACATGTGCACACCCACACAACACTCTGACACACGTGCACACTTACAAGGTACACTGTCTCACGTGCATACTCACAGGCACACTCTGACACATACACAGGCACACTGATGTGCACACTCACAGGCACAGTCTCTGACACATGTACACACTGATACACATGCACACTCACAGGCACACTCTGACACACAGACACACTGACATGCACAGCCACAGGCACACTGACACGTGCACACTGATACACATGTGCACACTCACAGGCACACTGACACGTGCACACTCTGACACACATGCACACTCACACAGGCACACTGACACGTGCACACATACGTGCACTCTGACACATGCACACTCACATGCGCACTCTGACACGTGCACACAGGCACACTCTGACACACATGCATGCTCACAGGCACACCGACACGTGCACACACATGTGCACTCTGACGTGCACACTCACAGGCACACTGATGCACCCATGCACGTTCAACAGGCACACTCTAACACACGTGCGCACACACGTGCACTCTTACACGTGCACGCTCAGGCACACTCTGACACACGTGCACTCTGACACACGTGCACGCTCACAGGCACACCGACACACGTGCACTCTGATGTGCACACTCACAGGCACACTGATGCACCCATGCACGCTCACAGGGACACTCTGACACACACATGTGCACTCACCACGTTTCCAGCCCTGGCAGTCCTTCTGCCTCTGGTCTCTCTGGCTGTGCTGGATTTATGCCACCTGGGGAGGAGCTGAAAGGGAGCAGTGCTGACTCCAGGAGTCACAGATGGTTCTGGAGCATTAAGCCCTGGGCTGGGGGTTCCAGCTGTCCGGGGCTCCTGGGCAGCAGTGGGAAAGGGTCCACCAGAGCCATGCAGAGGGTGGGGGGGTCTGCTGAGTGCCGTGGCGGCTGGGCTGGGGCCAGGGGTGTCCTGGAGTCCAGCCGGCCCTGGGGTGCTGGTGGCTCCCTGTGTCCTCCTCGGACGCCTGGCCCAGCCTGGCCACCCACGGCCCCGCCCTGGGCTGTGTCTCCATCTGCCATCAGCATTTCCTGGCCCAGCATCTTCCTCTCCTGTCCCGGTGAGCTTGAGGTCCTTGGCGTCCTCCCCATGGCCTGCACTGGACCCCCGGGGAGTGGGCCTGTCCCTGTCCTCCCGCTCACGGTGGTCCTAGTGGGGCAGGTGCGGGGGCTGCTCCCTACAGGAGGCCACATCGGCCCCCTAGCAACACCCCTACCTTTGGGGGCCTCGTCTCAAACCCCCACCAGGAGGCTGGCAGTGCAGGGGTGTCCCCGTCGTGGCCCCTTATCCACGGGCCCATCCCCCAAGTCCCCACCCCGAGTAGAGTCCCCAGCCAGGTGCCATGAATGTTTTACTGTATCAGTCTGTCCCCTCCCTGAGCTAGAGGCTGGTGGTCGTAGGCCCGAGAGGCTGATGTGGGAGGGAAGGGGGAGGAAGCCCCCGTGTCCAGGGGACACCCCACACAGAGCACCCCGTTCTCCATGGGAAGAGCTGGGCCCAGGGATAGTTGTAGATGCTTCCCAGAAGCCACAGGAGCCAACGGAGCTGGGAGGCCTTTGCGGAAACACGGTGCTGGTGTCGGTGCGTTTCCTGTTCCCCTGAGCGGTGGGTCCAATGCGGAGTTGGGGCCGCAGACAAGCGCCCCGGATCCCACAGGATGGGAATGATGACATTTCAACAGCCTCCAAGGACACGAACCACAAAACAACGTGGTGTGAGGGATGGTCTGGACAGCAGGACTCACCATGGAGGGAGAGGCTCCGAGGGCATCTGGGTGCCTGGCATGCCAGTGGGGGCTGTGCGTGCGCCTGCGTGGGGATCAGACGCCAGCGTGGACGTCAGCTGCCCTCAGCCCTGGCGCAGACAGGCCTGCCCTCTGACCCTTCAACCCTGCCCCCGTGCAAACCTCCCAGGCATGTGTGTCCGGGTCACGGGGTGGAGAGGCTCGGCCTGCAGGCCAGAGGGGCCGTGGGGGGGTGCGTGGCTGTCCCAGGCGACTGTCCCGCGTTTGTCACGGTTTGCTGAACCTGGCCGTGAGGGTCGGGGGACAGCAGCCCCCGGAGGAGGTGACGTTGGCGGGGGAGCCTTTAGGAAACAGGGTAGAGGAAGTGGGAGGGAAGGCGCCCCCCCTAGCGTTTTTAAAGGCATTTGTGGGGTGAGACGTAGAGTTGAGTGAGCTCCAGTCTTGGACACTCGCCTTTGGTGCCCCTGGTTGACCGAGGACACTGAGTCTGGCCAGTGGCCCTGTCCTGAGAAATCCTCGGTGTCTGACCCTTGGTCAGGTGCTGGTGAGGAGGGGACAGTCCCCAGGGCCCGAGGTGGGGTCCCTGGGGCCCCAGGCAGGAGTGTGACCATCACTCTGTGCCCCACATCTAGTCCCACCTGGTTTTACAAAGTCGTTGCCTTAATGCACGTCGATAGGAACTCACTGAGGTCACCCCCCGCCCACACCTCTGCCCGGCACGAACCCCCTGGACCCCACCCTGGTCAGGCTGGCGAGGGACCAGCCCTAGGGATGAGCGCAGAGCAAGAGGGTCTCATTGGCCGTCACGCACCGAGGTGTGCGAGTCCCAACCCTCCAGATGCCTCCGTCTGCCCCGGGATTGCGCACACCGCACCCACCTGCGCCGGCCGCGGTTCGTCGTCCTCTGGCCCAACGGCGGCTGCAGCTGCCCCACCTGCGCTGTTGCCTTTGGCTGTCTGCACTTTTGTTCATGCTCCAAAGAATATTTCATAATGCCTTCAGTACTGACGTACACTTTTAACCGTTTCGTATGCATCGTGTACCAGCGACCGGGCCTCTGTTGGTGAACGTCACGCCGCCCACTCCCTCTCGACCTCGTGCACCGTCCGTTTTCTAGGGTAGACGCCCAGGGAATGAACTCTAGTTTTCTAATGGATTAGCCGAGATAGTAACTTACCCCACACGGACAGGCTGATGCTCGTGCCGCGAGAACAGACCAGGTGGGTCGCAGGGGGACTTGGGGGTAGGATCCCACGCCAGGTTGCACGTGAAAAGTTCTGGGAGGTTCTGCTGCCACGGTGATGAGCTCAGATGCCCAGTGGACCTGTGCACTTAGTAAAACGCAGTGATTCAACCTGGACGGCGTGTGGTCTCGTCACTGGCCCCCACCTGTGGACTGTGCCCAGCCCAGACCCCACGCTACCCCGGGGTTCTCGGGACCCTGGGCTGTGTTAGTGTTCTCGGGCCGCATCACAAAGTCCTACAAACCGGTGCCGTAAAACACCAGAAATTCACTCTTTCACCCTCCTGGAGGCCACGGTGTGGATCCACGGGCGACACCCAGCCCATGCTGAGCCAGGTTTGCGGATTCCCCGCCTGGGTGCTGGGTCCGCATGTGCACTGGTGCTGGCTGCTAGTGTGGGACAGTGCACTGTCCTCGGCCCCGGCCACCCTCCCTCCACTCCTCAGCTCCTCCCTGCCCCGACCTGACTCCTGCTTAGGCCCTGGGCACACAGCAGGCGGAGGGTGGGGAGGACGCTTGGCCAACCCGCCTCCCACCCCCGGAAGGGACCCAGCAGGGCCTGGCTGCCACTGGTTTCCTGAGCTGTGGTTCCGCCTGAGCCTGGGACTGTTTCCAGGCTGTCCCACCTCTGGAACTTCTCCCACCAGGCCCTCCCCGGCCTCGGGGGCTCGGCTGAGTGGGAGGGCGGCCCAGCGGGGCTCAGTGACCCGAGAGGCGGTGACCGGGGCAGCCAGATTGGCCGCCTTGCCGGCTGCTCCCCTTGGCCGCTTCCCAGACCCCGCTCTACAGCATGAGGGGGAGGGAGGGGCCTGGCCTTCGTGCTCCAAGACTTTCAGAAAGTTCTGGGCTGCGCATGTCCTGGAGCTTTGAGAAGAACTGGGCCAGACTCCAGGTCAGCTGGTCTCCTGCCCCCAGGCCCTGGGGTCGGCTGCTGAGGTCACCCCTAACCACCCACACCACCACCGGTCTGCGGTGCCCCTATCAGGGGGGCAAAGGGGCAGTCACAGGAAGTCTGCAGGGCTGTGGGGGTTTGAGGCAGGCTCCAGCCCCGTCAGCTGGGTGAACACCTCGCAGCGGTGGCACCAGCATAGCCTTAGCTGTCTGGGCAGGTGCGATGCTCTCTGCAGTTCTGGGGGAGGCTGGTGGCCAGCTTGGACCCCAGGGGGCTCCAGTGGGTCTCTTCCCATTCCCTTGTCCACGCTTGCTTCCTGGATATGGGGACACAAGGCTGCGGTGGGAGGCAGGGACCCATAGACCACAGGGGCATCATCTGCTTCCTCTCAGTGGTCTTTGAACTGTTTGCCTTATTTCTATGCCCAGACATTTCTCTAGGAACTGTCACCTAGGATTAGGATTAGGATTAGGCCTTGCCTGTGACTGACAGAAATCCTGAACAACCAAATACATTGGCCTCCCAGGGTCCAGCGAGACGCTGTCTGGGCTCTTGCATGGGCAGCCCCGTGCTGCAGGGACCCCGCGTCCTCCTATCTTGCCCTCTGCTGTGCTTGCCTTCCTCCCGCAGGGTACCACCTGGCTCAACATAGCTGCTGGAGTCAGGCCATCACACCTGCATTCTGGCTGGCAAAAAGGGGGGTGTAAGGAAGAAGGGCTCACCTCTCCTTTTAGGGTCGAGTCTCGGAAATGACACTGGCCACTTCTGCTTATGTCCCATTGCCTAAGACTGGGAAGTGAAGTTCTTGTACCAGGTGCCAAGTGCTGGCTAAACCAGGGGTCTATTACTAAGAAAGTCAGGGAAAGATCCCCTGGCCCAGGTCCTGCACACAGTAGGGCTCACACTGCCCCCGGGGCCCTCCCCAGCCCAGCCACAGCTGCGAGCAGTGCTGAGCAGGAAAGGGCACCCTCCCCAGGTCCGGGCCGCCCACCCCACACGCCAGGCTCTTTGGGACTCCTGCCAGCCTCGCCCCACCCCTGCTCCTCCCAATGCGCCCCCTTGTGCACACAGCCGGAGCCACCAGGATCAGGCCACGGTGCACCAGCACCGCGGCCCCAACCCCAGCAGCAGCACCATCTGTCACTCGCCCCCTCCATCAGCGAGGACACTGAGGCACAGAGAGTGTCCCTGGTCAGCGGTACGTGCAGGGGCCTCTTGGTCCTAGACTCTCCGGCCAGGGGTTGGGGGGTGCTGGGCAGGCAGCAGAGCTGGATCCTGACAGGCCACACTCTGGGCTGACCTTGCCGTGGCCACCTGTTCTCTGGGGCCATCTGTGTCCCCTGCCCCTACTTGGGGCCGGGGCCTTTCCGGGGGCAGGGTGTGGCCACGCAGGCCCGAGAACACAGCACCTGAGATCTGGGTCCCGCGAGGGGGCCTGGGAGCCGCG
>RJWJ010001488.1:0-21083 GCA_004363605.1 Indri indri
TTAAAGGCATACAAATGGGAACAGAAGAGATCAAACTCTCACTATTTGCTGATGATATGATATTATATCTAGAAAACCCCAAAGATTCAACCAAGAGACTACTGGAACTGATAAATGAATTCAGTAAAGTTTCAGGATACAAAATCAATACACACAAATCAGAGGCTTTCATATACGCCAACAGCAGTCATACAGAAAATCAAATGTATTTTTCTTTTAAAAGCTTCTATTCCTAAACCATACTATTAATATAGAAACAGAAATCATTTTAATTGGACTTGGGTTCCTATGGAAGTTACACACACTAGGGAGCCCAGCATATATAAAGACAGAAAAACTATAGAAAATACACACACACACACACACACACACACACACGTATATATATAAAGGTCATTTCTTCCTACTTAATGTAAAACTTCCTTCCTGTCATTTTCCTCTCTTAGTTTCTTTTTTAGCCTCAAGTTTATTATATTCTCCTTTTGAATATGTCAGGATGCTTACCAAAATGAATAGAAGAGAGTAAAGAATATAGTTGAGGGGGAAAACAGACTTTTCTCTTCTTTCAGGTATATTGTTGATTGTGACAAAACTTATTTTTACAAGGAAAGAGAAGAAAAGAAAACTGACATTTGGGCAAAAAAATAGTTTGGCAGTTTCCTGGATGATCTCTATTATAATTGAGTCTAACTATACTGCCATGATTGTAGTACAGACCACAGCAATACTGTGAGAGTGAGAGAAGTCCTTGAGCACCTGGGACTGAAGAGGCCAGTGATGGGAGAAACTCAACCATTTTTTTAGCAGCTTTAATGTGTTTACTTAGGCCACAGAAAATATTCCCTGATTTTCATCTCTACTATCTCCACTAACTTCACTTCTCCAGGCCATACTCAGCAACAGAAAGGTGATAGAAACTTCCAAGAGGAGATATCAGTCTAACATGTGGCAAACTCCCTGTTGTGGACTGAATGTTTGGTTCCTCACAAAATTCGTATGTTGAAGCTGTAACCCCAGCGTGGCTATATTTGGAGATCAGACTTCTAAGGAAGTATTTAAGGTAAATGATGTCATAAGGGTAGGCTATTATACTATACTTCTTATCATTACTTTAGAGTGTACTCCTTCTATTTAATAAAAAAAAGTCAACTGTAAAACAGCCTCAGGCAGATCCTTCAGGAAGTATTCTAGAAGAAGGTATGTTGTTATTGCCCCTGAAGGCCTTCCAGTGGAGATGGAAGACAGTGAGGTTGATGATCCTGACCCTATATATGCCTACATTTATTAATACTAATCTGATCTTTGCTTCCAATTCTTTCTTTGGGTAGTGTTTCTGAGTTACATATGTTAAGATACTATACAATCCTTTGGGAAGGATTATTGTTTTAGGGTTTTTTTTTTTTTTTGGTTTAGCTTTTTTCTTAGAAGGAGGCTACAGAAATAGGCCATTGTATAATTGTACTCACTTAGCAACATCCCTGCTTTTTGGATAACCAGGGCAGCGCTTATAACCTCTACCTAAAATATATCATTTTCACAGAGTGACTTCTACGCTATGAGAAAAGATCCAAACTATGTTGTTTAACACTATTAGAATGCCAAAAAAGAGTAATATGGAGGATATTTCAAACTATCTCAATGAACCTTGACATGATGACATCATAAGGACAATAGAAAGTATTCTTGACTCCACCTCCAGCACTAATTTAATAATTTATAGTGTTTCTATTGTTCTTTCAAAAATATTTATTATTCATTTACTGTACTCAAGGTTCCTAGTATGCATTAAGGCAGGTAGAAATATTTAAACAGTTTCTCTGACCTGGAGAAGTCTGGAGCTGGCAGGGCTGGGTGGAACAATAGATATTTTCAATGGAATGTAATAGTCCTGATAGAATTAAGTGACCTCAGCAAGGTGCAGTGGCTCACACCTATAATCCCAGCACTTTGAGAGGCTAAGGAGGGAGGATTGCTTGAGCCAAAAAAAAAGATCCAACTGTATGCTGCCAAAAAGATATCCACTTAACTTTTAAGGACACACAAAGACTGAAAATGAAGGGATGGAAAGATATTCCATGCAAATGAAAACCAAAAGAGAGCAGGATTAACTATGCTTATCTCAGGTGAAATAGACTTTCAGTCAAAAATTTTAAAACAAGACAAAGAAGGTAATCATACAATTATAAAGGGGTCAATTCATCAAGAGGATATAACAATTGTAAATATATACACATGCAACATCATAGCTCCTAAATATATAATGCAAATATTAACGGATCTGAAGGGAGAGATAGACTATGACACAATAATAGTAGGGGATTTCAATACCCCACTTTCAGCAGAAGCCAGATCATCCACATGGAAAATCACTGAGAAAACATCAGACTTAAACTACACTTTATATCAAATGGACTTAATAGATATATACAGAACATTCCATCCAACAGCTGCAGAATACACATTCTTCTAAAATGCACATGGGCTATTGTCCATGAGATATCATACATTAGGATACAAAACAAGTCCTAACAAATTTAAGAAGACTGAAATCATATAAAGTATCTCTTCTGACCACAAGGGTATAAAAGTATAATAACGAGGAATTTTGGAAAATATAAAAATACATGGAAATTAAACAACATGCTCTGGAACAACCAACGGGTAAATGAAGAAATTTAAAGTGAAATTTAACATATTTTGAGATAAACAAAAATGGAAACACAACCTAACACTTACAGAATGCCACAAAAGTAGTTCAAAGAGAGAAGTTTATAGCAGTCAATGCCCACATCAAAAGAAAAGAATAATATATCTATCTCTATTAAATTTTTCACTAATTTACTAAATTATTTTTCTGGTTTCTTTTAGTTGGTTTTCCATTTTCTCTTGTATCTTGTTGAATTTTCTTAAAATACGTATTTGAAATTCTTTATCTGTCATTTCAGTATTTTCATTTCATTTAGGATCCATTGCTAGAGAGCTGGTGTACTCCTTTGGGGCAGGGGGTCCTTTCACTCTGATTTTTTCATACTTCCACAATTCTTGCACTGATTCATTTCCCTTCCCATCTGGAGTAGCTGTTACTTCTTGGTTTTGGATTTCCTTTTGTTTAGATGGGGCTTCCCCTCTTCACTCTTAAGGGTACACCTATAGTATATGTTGGGTAAGGACCTTTGTCTTTGCTTGTGGGCACTTTGATGGGGTCTAGGTTATGAATGGATACCTTGGTTACATATTTCCTTAGTATGGTGGTTTTCTCAATTGCCAGTTATTTATAGGCTGTAGCAGTGGTGTATTATGTGCATGAGCAAATTCCCTGTCTTTTGTTGACAAAGCGAGACAGAGAGGTCTTTAAAATCTTTTCTCTTTCACTGGCCCTGTTCTTCTTAACAGTTTAGTTATATTTCAGTGCTCACTTTAATCTTTCAGATAACAGGTGATACTTGTGGGTAAGAGTCAGCCATGGCCTGTATCATTGAATCAGCAAATGCTGTAATGAGCTGTAAAGTTGTCCTCCCTGCCAGTGGATGGCATTTATAAAAAACAGCCAGCGGTAGTGGTGACTGGCTCTAGTCCATCAGGAGAAGCACTTGGATGTCCCAGACAGTGGGTGGGTCCCTAGAGCTTCCAGGGGACTCCTTCTCCACTTATGATCCATCAACAAATTCTAATGACTCTACCATTACAATATATCCAGCAACCAGCCACTTATCACCTCTAAGACCCAAAGAGGTGATAAGTGGCTGGGTGCTGGGTCTAAGTGGGGTCTATTCTCTTTCCTGTTCCCTTATAGCAGGCTCCTAACTGGTTTCCCTGCTTCTATTCCTTTCTCATATGGCCTATTCTTCATAGAGTATCCAAGGTGGGTGCTATGGTTTGGATGTCCCCTCCAAAACTCATGTTGAAACTTAATCCGCAATGTGGTAGTATTGAGAGGTGGGGCCTTTTAAGAGGTGATTGGATCATGAAGGTTCTGTCTTCATGAATAGATTAACCAGTTCATGGATTAATGGGTTAATGGATTAATGGGTTATCATGAGAGTGGGACATGTAGCTTTATAAGAAGAAGAAGAGAAACCTGAGCTAGCTTGCTCAGCCCCCTAACCATGTGATAGATACCCTGTGCTACATCGGGACTCTGTAGAATTTCCACCAGCAAGAAAGCCCTCGCCAGATGTATTGCTCGACCTTGGACATCTCAGCATCCATAACTGTAAGAAATTAATTCCTTTTCTTTATAAATTACCCAGTTTTAGGTATGCTGTTATAAGCAACAGAAAATGGACTAAGACAGTGGATCATTTTAAATATAAATCAGATCCTTCCTTTGCTCACTCTGCTGCAGCCACACTGACATGCTTGTTGTTTCTCCAATATGTCATATACACTCCTGCCTCAGAACCTTTGCATTTGTTATTTCATCTGCCTGATGCACCCTAGACCCAGACATTTGCTCTCTCAATTCCTTTAGCACTCAATGTCACTCTAGAAGAAATATCTTCTCTTTCTACTTTATATAACACTCTTAATTCCCTTACTCTGCTTTACTTTTTATGGTGCTTATGAGCTGATATATTAAATATTTTATTTATTTTATATCTCCTCTCACTAGGTTATAAGCTCATGAGAACAAGAATTTCATTTGTTTTGTTAACTTGTGTATCCATAATTTCTAGAACAATGGATAGAAAATAGTATGTATTCAATGTTTATTGAATTAATTTAAAAATGAAAACAAATATACCAAAGCATTAACAGTAGTTTATATCTGGGTAGAAGGTAAAAGTCTCTGTGTTCTCTGTATTTTCCAAATGTTATACTTTGAAATTGTATTAACTTTATAAGCAGGAAAACAAGTTATTGTTCTGAGAAAGAAAAATAGCAACTAGTTTATTATCCAACAAATAGTAGATAATAAATAAATATTTATTGACTTGTTATCAAATATAGGTGAAAAGGCTAACAATGACTGACATATATGTATATACATTTACTATTTTTTTGATGTTCAAACATATAAAAAGTAATATCATAGCTTATTCAAGGTCTTTAATTTGCATTGTCCCACTATTTGCATTGTTTCCTCCCAAAACACAAAAAAAGAGTGAATGTGGATTTTTATTGTGAAATGCTGTCTAGGAAATATTTATTCCATATTAATGATTTTGAAGCTCATGGTTCCACTCACACAAAAAAATTCTCAATGATTTTCGGATTTACAGAAATGGATTTCTTTTAGTCATGGTTCAAGGAATCTCATGCCAGTCTGCACCTGAGTTCTGGAAAGAAGTCTAACACAAAGCAAGAACCATGGCTTTTCTTCAAAAGACAAACTACATGGAAATGAAACTAATGCATGTAAAGTGAGCCAAAAGCTTAAAATCATACTGTAGCGAGTAGTTCAGCTCAAAAAAGGCTATTTCTTATTCTAACAGGAATTTCTAGAACCTAAAGGCATTCTCAAAAGTTGAGAGCACTATTTTTAGAACTAAGTCCCTCACTATACAGTACAAGGCACATTGACAAAACTGAATGCTCGCAGAGGACAGCAAGCAACCAGGATGGTGAAAGGCTCTGATTTTTCAGAGGAAAGACAATCTAAGGACAGGATATGTACAGCCTTTTCTTCTGAAAGACAAAGACACACTCTAGCTGTCTCACATTTTCGAAGTATTATCATGTAGAGGCAGAGAAATTTTCCTACATATTCAAAATGCAGACCTATGATTATTTTTCATTCATTTCATTCAACAAATATTTACTGCACACTTGCCATGTGTCAGACTCTGTGCTAAATGCTGGTGATATATAGTGAACAAAAACACTGGGATAGAGGTTAAAAAGGCATTAATCTATTAATCACTGATTAATTAAAATCATGGTTGTGATACAAGCTATGAAGAAGGAGCACAGAGCACTATTAATACATATAACTGGAGGATTTCAGCTAATCAGGCAGGTCATGGAAGGCTTAATTAAAGAAATGATTTTGCTGGGATCTAAAAGATAAATGTTAATTTGGTGAATGCTGAAAGAAAACTGGGAAGAGAGCTTTCTAGGCTGAAGGAAAGCATATGCAAAGACTCTATGGGAAAGTAAAACAAAGAAAGAAAAACTGAAGGAAGGCCAGTGTGGCCAGAACTGATTGGTTAAGAGAAGAATACAATCTGAAGCTGAGAACATAGGCAGGGGCCAGACCATGAAGAACTGATAGGTCATAATAAGAAATTTGTCTTAATGCTGAGAACAATAAGAAGACAATAGATTTGAGTTATTAACTTCAAAAATTAAATGACATCTGTCTTAGGAAGAAGATTGTAAGAATTTAACAACTAAAGTCTTCCAATAATGGAATGGGTTGCCTCAGAGACTGAGCATCCCATTACTGCAAGTAATCAAGTGGAACCTGAATGATCACCTTTCAAGAATACCATACAAGTGATTGTGCATATCTTGGAAAGTTATCTCAATATTCCATCCTTATCTAAGATTAAATGATTCAATTAATACAAACCAAACAGAGATTTTACAAAACACTCTAAAATTTGAAGTTTCAAAATGAAATATTAATTGTTCATACCAACATGCAGAATTAAAATAGTTGTGGTTTCATAGTGTTTCTCAGGAAGGATCATAATGTTACACAATAGGAGATCCATTTTCAGTTTAGACTGTGATCAGGGAGTGGCTCTTTCTTCCTGTCCATTGCCAAGGCACAGGCAGACTGTAAGCACAGGGGAAAGAGCACTCAAGTGGAGGACAGCTGTTGGAAAAGCAGAAAGGGATCTTCAACCTGGTGCAGAGCAAAGATTATTTTCTTGGTCACATGAGTAAAATGTTTTCATCTCTCCCTTAGCAAAGAAGTAAATGGAAGTAGATATCAGAACACAGTGGATAAGTATTTTAGTTGAAGTGAATATGTATGCTGGAATAAACTGCAGAGTAAAATGCATATCATCTTTATTCTAGAACATGGATTGGGATATTAAAAATTAATATCTGTCTTCATCAAATTATAAGTTAAATGGCTATGGATATTGTGTCTATAAATAATACACTCAGACCTGCTGTCTATAGATAACATATCCATATCTACATATAACACATCTTATGTTAAACAATGCCTACTTTATTATCACTTTACCATGACTGACAAAAGTAGACAAATCCATCACTTAATAAAGCACTATCTTAGCCAGGCTTATTTCTGCTGAATGTGATACATGTCACACTACAACTACCGTCTTCATATCACACTCTTAGAGTAGACACATAATAATTGGTGTTATCCACATGAGGTTTATGTGACATCCACCTGCTAGTGGGTTCTCCAACTAGTATACTGCCATCCTGTAGCCACTCTGCCCTCAGACCTCAGCGTCTTCTCATCTCAATGTTTAATTTTTTTCCATCATAAATCATACAGTATCATATACATTGCATCAAAGTTAAATTCATTCCATTTTGAACTCTGTTTTCCATTTGGCCAGAATCATTTTGTCTTTCTATTTTTTTTTTTTTTTTTAGTAGAGACGGGGGTCTCACTCTTGCTCAGGCTGGTCTCGAACTCCTGAGCTCAAACAATCTGCCCACCTCGGCCTCCCAGAGTGCTAGGATTACAGGCAGGCAGAATCATTTTGAATTCTAATCCACACCTTAAAATGACAATTTGATGCCATCAACCTGTAACCCTGATGCTCATGGTCTCTGTTCCATCGTCTAACCCACTGAAGAAAATTACAAAGAACCAGGCCTACGAGGAGCCAAGATGGCAGATGAGAAAAGCCGCCAGTCAGAGTGTCTCTGCAAAAAAGACAGATTTTAGAAGAAAGTGAAATAAATAGACTAGCAGAAAAACATAGATCGGGTGAGGGTCAGAATGAAGGGTGCTGAAACTACAGGAGACTCCATGGGAAGACATCGCGGAGGAGAACTGCAAGGAGAAACGCCCCCGAGAGGCTTGGAGACCAGCAACAAGGGTAGGTGGAGCAGATAACTTTCTCCTCCCTTGCATCTCGGACTGTTGGTGGGCTCCTGAGCGGTTGGAGAGACCTACTGACACCAGCCCAGAGATGGCTGCCGCTGGTGAGCAGTGAGCCTCTTGCGGACAGGGCACCAGGCCTCCAGCTCCCTCGGGGCACCTCCCCGCGCACAGACCCGAGCCTATTGGCAGACGCCATATTCCTCTATTCTCTCCTTCCCCTTCACTACCTGTGGTGCCCGAGAGAAAATTTAGCCATCACATGGAGGCATCTTGAAGGAATGGGACCTTTCCTTTTGGGGCCCTACAGCAGACTGAGGGGTACTCAGACTGCGAGCTCCCTACCCGGCAGCCCTCCCAGATGCTGCTTACCTGGTGACTCCAGGAGAGCGGGTCAAATCCCGAGATGGAGTGAAATCGATCCAGCTTTGGCCCCCTGAAGGTGATTCCAGACCAGCACGCCTCCCCCTGGCAGGGTCAGGGATTGATCTCCAGGACCCAGGGGACAGGCCTGCAGACCAGACCCCGTACACTCAGGCAATGATCACACTACCCCTGAGCACAGAAGGGGGAATCTATGAAAGAGCCTACTGAGGAGTGTGTGCCTTCAGGGGCAGATCAGCGAGCCTGAGCGGCAACCCTCCTCCCAAAAGAGGGCTGTGCACCTAGCTCAGGCTGCGATCCTGGGTAGGGAACCTCCCAGCCCACATCATAGGCAGGGGAGATCCACTGACCTGAGGTCCTGTTTGCTGGCAGAGGCCTGGGAGAGGCCACAGATTGGGGCAGGGTGGAGGAGAGCAAGACCTGCTCCAGAGTGCAGGTCTCGGACAGCCCCACTGCCCAAGCACAGACTTTTCAGCTGAGTGGAGCCATTTCAGCCCCTCCCAGCAGCTTTGCACCAAAGCAAAGAACAGACTTTTGATCCCTGCTAACAGCAGTTGTGGAGCCTGAGAGCAGGCTGACCCAACCAAGTCCCGGCCAGATTCACTCCCAGACCTGCCCCCACTGAGGTGGAGAATAAGGACACACTTGAAAGTCCCAGGGCCCCACCCACCTCCTGAGGCACAAAAGGGCCTCTCCAGAGGAACAAGAGCTAGCTACAGGACACAAAAGCAGCACTGCAGCTCGCTCCTCCCAGCAAGTGCCACCTACTGACAGGGAGGTCATTCTGCACACACTTTCACTGCATCTACTGATTTATCATAAAGGCTGTGGTCGAATCTCACCCACAAACACCACCTACTGGTTCAGAGACTAAACAGGGTATGTCATTATCCAAACAAAAATCTAAAGGCAAGAAGGAACAACTGATCCAGATGGGAAGGAACCAGCGAAAGAACTCTGGAAGTATGAAGACACAAACGGAAAGCACACTCCCAAAGAGGAGCAACAGCCTCCTAGCAATGGTCATTAACCAAAATCAGAACACTAAAATGACAGAAGAATTTCAAACATGGATTGTAAGAAAACTCAATGATATGCAAGAAAAAATGGATAACCAACACAAAGAAACCACAAAAAAAATTCAGGACTTGGAAAAAAAATTCACTAAAGAAATTGAAATATTAAAGAAAAATCAAACTAATCTCCTGGAAATGAAGGATTATTCAGGGAACTACAAAACACCATGGAAAGCCTCAAGAACAGGGTAGATAAAACAGAAGAAAGAATCTCAGAGATTGAAGACAACTCCTTCCAATTAAACAAGTCGGTCACAGAGATCGAGCAGAAAATTAAGAGGAAAGAAACAAGCCTACAAGAAATGTGGGATAGTGTGAAAAAACAAAATCTGAGGTTGATAAGGATTCCGGAAGGTGAAGAAGAAAACACTCAAGGGCTTGATAAGCTATTTGAAGAATTAATAGAGGAGAATTTCCCAGGCCCTGCTAAAAATCTAGATATACAAGTACAAGAAACTCAATGGACCCCAGGGAGATTCAATGCAAATAGGAAGACACCACGTCATGCAGTCATCAGATTGACAAAAATATCCACTAAAGAGGCCCTTCTAAGAGCTGTAAGGTGAAAGAAACAAGTAACATACAAAGGAAAGCCCATCAGAATAACTCCAGACTTCTCAACTGAAATCCTACAAGCAAGAAGAGACTGGGGTCCCATTCTCACTCTTCTGAAATAGAATAATGCCCAGCCTAGAATCTTGTACCTGCAACTATGTTTCATATATGACAGAGAAATAAAGACATTCTCAGATAAGCAAAGACTGAGGGAATTCACCAAGACAAGACCAGCACTCCAAGAAGTACTCAAAACAGAATTACACAAGGATCAGCACAATAAACACTCATGAATGTAAAACCACTCAAAAGTTAAAGACCAAAGGCTAGATTTTACAATGCCTCAAGAGAGAAAACAAAGCAACAAAATGCAACCCAACAGAATCAACAGCAATTCACCCCACTTATCAGTTCTCTCAATAAATGTGAATGGCTTGAACTCCCCTCTCAAGAGAAATACGCTGGCTGAATGGAAGAAAAAAGAACAAGCCAAGCATCTGCTGTCTCCAGGAAATGCATCTAACCTGCAAGAATACATTTAGACTCAAGGTAAAGGGGTGGAAATCAATATTTCAAGCAAATGGAAGCCAAAAGAAGGCTGGTGTGGCAGTTTTGATCTCAGATAACTTAGTTTTTAAATCAACAAAAGCAATGAAAGACAAAGAGGGCCACTATATAATGGTGAAGGGTACAGTTCAACAAGAAGACATAACGATTCTAAATATGTATGCACTAAACTTAGGTGCACCCAGATTCATAAAGCAAACTCTAATTGATCCAAACAAATTGATAAACAGCAACACCGTAATACTGGGAGACTTCAACACCCCACTGACAGCACCGGACAGATCCTTCAAACAGAAAACTAACAAAGAAATAATGGACTTAAACAGAACTCTAGAACAAATGGGACAGACTGACATTTACAGGACATTCTACCCAAAAAACACTGAATATATGTTCTTCTCATCGGATCATGAGTCAATCTCTAAGACTGACCATATTCTAGAACACAAAGCATGTCTCAGACAATTTTAAAAAATAGAAATTATACCATGCATCTTCTCAGATCACAGTGGAATAAAAATAGAAATCAACCCCAACAGAAACTCTCATCTCTACAAAAGTCATGGATATTAAACAACTTTCTGCTGAATGATTCCTTCATAAATGAGGAAGTAAAGATGGAAATCAAAAGATTTTTTGAACCAAATGAAAAAGGTGACACAAGTTATCAAAATGTGTGGGACACAGCCAAAGCAGTCCTGAGAGGAAAGTTTATTTCCATAAATGCCAATACCCAAAAGTCAAAAAGAGCACAAACAGACAACATAATGAATCGACTCAAAGAACTGGAAAAAGAAGAACAGACCAACCCCAAACCCAGTAGAAGAAGGGAAATTAATAAGATCAAATCAGAACTAAATGAAATTGACAACAGGGAAACTATACAGAAGATTAATAAAACAAAAAGTTGGTTCTTTGAAAAACTGTACCAAATTGACATGCCTTTGGCTAAACTAATGAAAAACAGAAAAGAAAAATCTCTAATAAGCTCCATCAGGAACAAAAAAGGAGAAGTTACAACCGATGCTGTGGAGATTCAAGATATAATTTATGAATATTACAAAAACCTTTGTGCACACAAACTGGGAAATGTGGAAGAAATGGACAAATTTTTACAAACACACAGCCTCCCTAGGCTCAACGAGAAAGAAATAGAATTCCTGAACAGACCAATATCAAGGACTGAAATTGAAACAGCAATAAAAAGCATTCCAAAAAAGAAAAGTCCCAGACCAGATGGATTCACACCCGAATTTTACCACACCTACAAAGAAGAACTGGTGCCTATCCTGCAGAAATTATTCCACAACATCGAGAAGGATGGATTACTCCCCAACACATTTTATGAAGCCAACATAACCCTGATACCAAAACCAGGAAAGGATGCAACAAAAAAGGAAAACTACAGACCAATATCCCTTATGAATATAGATGCAAAAATTCTCAACAAAATTCTAGCTAACCAAATCCAGGTGCTTATTAAGAAAATAATGCATCATGACCAAGTGGGCTTCATCCCAGAGATGCAGGGATGGTTCAACATACTCAAATCTATAAACGTAATTCACCGCATAAACAGAAGCAAAAACAAAACCACATGATTCTCTCAATAGACGTAGAAAAAGCATTTGACAAAATTCAACACCCTTTTATGATAAGAATGCTTAACAAAATAGGTACAGACGGGGCCTACCTAAAAATGATACAAGCCATATATGACAAACCCACAGCCAACATCATACTGAATGGGGAAAAATCGAAAGCATTCGCACTTAAAACTGGAACCAAACAAGGTTGCCCACTATCTCCACGTCTATTCAACATGGTGCTGGAAGTCCTGGCCATGGCAGTCAGGCAAGAGAGTAGAATTAAAGGCATACGAATGGGAACAGAAGAGATCAAACTCTCACTATTTGCGGATGACATGATATTATACATAGAAAACACCATGGATTCAACCAAGAGGCTCCAGGAATTGATAAATGAATTCAGTAAAGTCTCAGGATATAAAATCAATACACACAAATCAGAGGCTTTCATATATGCCAATAGCAGTCATACTGAGAACCAAATCAAAGACTCGATTCCCTTCACAATAGCAACAAAGAAAATAAAGTACCTAGGAATACATTTAACTAAAGAGGTAAAAGACCTCTACAGGGAGAACTATGAAACATTAAGGAAGGAAATAGCAGAGGACATAAACAAGTGGAAAACCATACCATGCTCGTGGGCCGGCAGAATCAACATTGTTAAAATGTCTATACTACCCAAAGTGATCTACAGATTCAATGCAATCCCTATTAAAATACCAACATCATTCTTCACAGATGTAGAAAAATTAATTTTATGCTTCATATGGAACCAGAGAAGACCCCGCATAGCAAAAACAATTCTAGGCAACAAAAACAAAATGGGAGGCATCAATCTGCCACACTTCAAACTTTATTATAAGGCTGTAGTAATCAAAACAGTTGGTACTGGCACAAAAATAGAGCCACTGACCAGTGGAACAGAACTGAGAACACAGATATAAAACCATCCTCATATAGCCATCTAATCTTTGACAAAGCAGACAAAAACATACACTGGGGAAAAGAATCCTTATTCAATAAATGGTGCTGGGAAAACTGGATAGCCACATGTAGAAGACTGAACCAGGATCCACACCTTTCACCTCTCACAAAAATTAACTCATCCTGGGTAACAGATTTAAATCTAAGGAGTGAAACTATTAGAATTCTAGAGGAAAATGTTGGAAATACTATTCTAGACATTGGCCTGGGAAAAGAATTTATGAAGAAGACTCCAAAGGCAATTACAGCAGCAACAAAAATAAATAAATGGGACCTGATCAAATTAGAAAGCTCTGCACAGCCAAAGAAACTGTCACAAGACAGACAGACAACCTACAGAATGGGAGAAAATTTTTGCATGCTACAAATCCGATAAAGGGCTGATAACTAGAATCTACTGAGAACTCGGGAAAATCAACAAGAAAAAATTAAACAACCCTATCAAAAAGTGGGCAAAGGACATGAATAGAAACTTTTTCAAAAGAAGACAGAATAATGGCCAAAAACCATATGAAAAAATGTCAACATCGCTAATCATCAGGGAAATGCAAATCAAAACCACAATGAGTTATCACTTATCTCCAGTGAGACTGGCCTTTATCAAAAAGTCCCAAAACAATAAATGTTGGCATGGATACAGAGAGATAGGAACACTCATACACTGCTGGTGGGACTGCAAACAAGTGCAACCTCTGTGGAAAGCAATATGGAGATACCTTAAAGGAATACAAGTAAATCTACCATTTGATCCAGCAATCCCATTACTGGGCATCTATCCAAAAGAACAAAAGTCGCTCAAGACACCTGCACCCGAATGTTTATAGCAGCACAATTCACAATTGCAAAGATGTCAAAACAACCCAAGTGTCCATCAGTACATGAGTGCATTAATAAAATGTGGTATATGTATACCATGGAGTACTATTCAGCTTTAAGAAACGATGGTGATATAGGACCTCTTGTATTCTCCTGGAAAGAGCTGGAACACATTCTACTAAACAAAGTATCCCAAGAATGGAAAAACAAGCATCACATGTACTCACCATCAAATTGGTATTAACTGATCAACAGATAAGTGAACATATAAGAATAACACTTATTGGATGGGGGGAGGGGGAGGGGGGAAGAGGGAACGGGTATATGCATACACAAAGAGTGCGATGCACACCATCCAGGGGATGGACACGCTTGAAGCTCGGACTTGGGGGGAAGGGGGCAAGGACAACATACGTAACCTAAATATCTGTACCCCCATAATATGCTGAAATAAAAAAAAAAGAACCCGGCCTAGGATCAGCTTCTTGCTCTCAGAAGGCCACTTATAAAAGATGGACTCACTTAAGAAAATGCATCAAGTGCAATGCCAGTGTCATAAACACAGTGTATATGAATCAGAAATATTTGCTCTGCACATTTAGAAAAGTCACAAAAATGTGGCAGTAAACAAACACTCACCAACTTAATTATAGGTCTTGCTTAGAATAAAGGTCATTTTTGTTATTGTCTATTCATCTGGATGATGCTGGAATTAACTTTTATTCTAAAACACCCACATGCTGCAATCACCAGGGAACCTCTTACCTTACAGATTTAACATTATAGAAAGCGGATGTCTGCTTTCTATTCAAATTCAGATGTCTGCTTCCTCTTAAGTGTACCTAATATTTTACATGATCATTGCTAAATACAGTAACATTGACATAGGTCAATAGTCCTTGAAGTTTACTATATAAATATAAAGCTAAAAATAGCTGTGAGTAATAATGGAGATTACTGTTTTGTTTTATTACTAACTATAGTATAACATGACTCAAAAACTCACATTCATTAAATGATAATGACTCCTTTACATAGCTATTTTTTTCTTTCTCCATCTCATCTTCATTTCTTTCCTCCTTTGTCTACCTCAGAGGAAAAAATCCCATGAGGAGAAACAGTGGCCTAAGATGGAGAGGTGAAGTTGAACCAAGTATACTAGGCTGAGGTGGAGTGAGTAATGGGTACTCACTATCGAGCCACCCAGGCCTGCCCTTTTTCAAAGCTCTAAAATACACATTCCTCTTTTTTCCATCTCCCTCAACTCCTCACACATCCTCACATCAAACTCCTACCACTGACTAAGCTAATTTCAATAAGAACTTCTCAGTCTGTCCACTTCTTTGCACAGCCACCACCCTAGAAAAACTCACCACTATCTCTTATCTGCACTATTCAATACCTTCATAACTAGTCAGCATGCTTCCCTCCACTTTTATCCCACTATAATTCATTCTATGCATTCCTCCAGACTAATTTTTAAAACATATAAACTTATCACATCTCTCCCTTGCTTAAAACCTATCAATAATTTCCTAATGTATTTAGAATAAAATCCAAACTACTTAACATCATAAACAGGATCCCGCATGATCCTTTGCTTGCATACCTCTCCAACCATATTCCAGGTCACTGTTGTCTTTCATTATTTCCATCCAATCTGATCTTTTGTCATTACCTGAAATATTCACTCAAAGCTTTCCAACTATAGGACCTGTGTATTTACTGCTCCTTCTGCCTGGAGCATATTTACTCCATTTTTTCATATGGCTCCTGCCTGATTTTATTATATTTTGTTTTTAACAGACTCTGTCTCAAAAAAAAAAAAAAAGAGATACAAATGGCCAACAAACATATAAAGAAATGTTCAACATCACTAATCATCAAGGAAATATAAATTAAAACCACAATGAGATACCACCTTTCTCCTGTCGGAATGACCATTACTAAAAAGTCAAAAAACAATAGATGTTGGTGTGATGTGGTGAAAAGGGAATGTTTATACACTGTTGGTGGGAATGTCAATTAACATAACCTCTAAGCAAAACAGTATGGAGATTTCTCAAAGAACTAAAAGTAGACCTGCCATTCAATCCAACAATCCCATTGCTGGGTATCTACCCAAAGGAAAAGAAGTAATTAAATGAAAAAGACATACACATATGTATATTTATTGCAGCACAATTCACAATCGCAAAGATATGGAATTAACCTGAGTGCCCTCAACTCATGAGTGCATAAATAAAATGTGGGATAGACACACACACACACACACATACATACACACACACCATGGAATACTCTTCAGTCAAGAAGAATGAAATAATGTCTTCCACAGCAACTTGGATGGAACTAGAAGTCATCATTCTAAGTGAAGTATCTTAAGAATGGAAAAACAAATAAACCATGTACTCATAAGTGGGCACTAAAGGATGGGTATACATGGTTACTCAGAGTGGTATAAATGGTCTTTGGAGACTCAGAAGTGGGGAGTGGGGGTGCTGCTAAGAGATCAAAAACTATCTATTGGGTACATTGTACACTATTTGGGTGACAGGTACACTGAAAGCTCTGACTTCACCACTATGCAATTATTCCATGTAACAAAAAACCACTTAAATCTATTGAAATAATAAATAGGGATGTTTTAAAAACCATGTATCATGCTGCAAGTATTTTTCTAACTTTTTTCACTCAGTTGTATTGCTAAGATACAACCATTCTGACACATGTATCTATAGTTAATTCACTCTGAGTATTAAATAATATTCCATTGTGTGACTTGAACCCATTGTCCCTTTTTATCAATATGTAATAATTCTTTATATATCCTGGATACCTACTCATTATTGATTATATATCATAAATATCTTTTCAAAACTTATAGTTTTAATTTCATTAATATCTTTTTCAGGATTAACAATACTGACATTTCACCTTAAAATTCTGAGAAAATAACAATTTCAATAAATAATTAAAGTCTTATTGTTTGTTAATAAATAACAGAATAATATTTGATATATTTTATAACCTTGGACAAGTTATTTGACCCTCTGTGTCTCAGTTAGTTTCCTCACCAGAAATGAAAGGAATAATCATCATTGACCTATAAATTCCTTAGAAGTATAACATTCTATGACTCTATAAGATAATAAAACATACCATACAGAGTATGAAATGTCATAGAAGTTTAGAGGGAAAACATTAATCTGGACTAGAAATCATGCTGTAACAGAAATAAAGAGGTCATGGAGCAATAAAAATCATAGCTGAACAGTTAATATATGTCAGACCATGCCAAGTACTCCACACTCACTATCTCATTTTTTTTTAATTAATAAACTTTTTTTAGAGCATTTTTAGATTTACAGAAAAATGAATGGAAAGTATGGAGAGTTCCCATATACTTCCTCAGCCCCTTCATTTAATTTTCATACACACAGACACACATACGATGAAGTTTCTATTATTATATCTGTTTAGCTAATAAAAATGCCAGAACAGACAGATAACCTGGTAAGTGGTTAAAGTATGGTTTGTTCTCAGCTGCATTCTTTTGACCACTAGGCTGCATACCCTTCCACAAATACCTGATTTTGAATTATCATTCTGCAACTTGCTGCAAAGCATGTGATGTGACCTCTCTGATCACATAATAGAATTTGAAGACATAAAATAATGTATACAGAGTATACTCCTTTCTTTCCCTAAAGTTAATTAAGTTTCATGTAGAAGGTGATATTTAAGTTGAGGCTTAACTGACAAGGAAACGATAGACTATTTTGATAGAAAAGTTGTTCGCAAAAGACTCAGAAAAACTTTCATTTTTATTTAACATACCATGAACAGTGAAAGATTTTGAAAGATTAATTGAGAAGAAAAGACAAATAATACAGTACTGAGAGGGGGAAAGGACATTTATTGATCTTTATTTAACTGAAACAAATAGATATAAAACCTCTATGGAGAAGATAAGATTCTGTTCATCAGAACAGAGCCCTTTAGAAAATACTGGGAAAGACAGTGGTTCTGGGCCTTCTTTAAAAGAAACAAAACAAAACAAAACCCTGTTACCCTATTCAATAAGCAATTCAGCAAGCACATATTAAGTAATTAGAATATACAAAGCTCTATATATAGGTTGCTATGGTAGAAGAAACTTTACAGATGTGATTAAAGATCTTAAGGTAGGAGATTATTTGGGATTATCCAGTGGGCCCAACGTAATCATAACAGCCCTTATAGGAGTGAGAGTCAAAAAAGGCAGCAAGACAATAGAAGGAGCCATTGAAGTGATACACTTTGAAGATGAAGAAAAGAGCCACAAGCCAAAGAATAGAGCTGGCCATGAGAATCTGGAAAAGGCAAGAAAATGGATACTCTCCCGCCAGAGTCTCCAGAAGGAAACATCCCTACTAACATCTTGACCCAGCGAAACTAATTTCAGACTTGTGACCTCCAGAATTAGAAGAAAATAAATTTGTGTTATTTTAGGCCACTAGATTTGTGGTCATTAATTACAGTAGCAATAGGAAACTAGCACAGCTTCAAAGCCAAAAACCATCACATTCAGAGACTCTACTATATGCTAGGCACTGTGACACATACTTTCTCAAGGTAAGGTTCTTGCTTACAGAGAAACTACCATCTTATAGAAAGGAAGAAATTTTCTCAGATCATTATTCCATAAAAGATATAATTGAATAAAACACATTATGGAAACATAAAAGTTTAGCCTGGGAGGACAAAAACTAGGCTTCAATGAGTTCATGGAAATCCTTATCAGTTGGGAAAATAGTTCTACCTTAGACATAAAACATCTCCCACTGTTATTGCTAAAATGAGAATTTTATAAGTCTTAAGCAATCTCAAAATTCAGAGTGAAAATTAAGGAATTCATTTAGTAGAGCTTTTTGGGTAGGTAATGCTTCTTTGTTTTTTTTTCTTTTGTTGTTGTTGTTTTTTGTTTTTTGTTTTTTTGAGACAAGAGTCTCCCTCTGTCACCCAGGTTGGAGTGCAGTGGCATAATCACAGGTCACTGCATAGAAATCCTGGGCTCAAGGAATCCTCCCATCTCAACCTTCTCAGTTGTCAAGATTACAGGCACATGCCATTGCACTTGGATAATTTTTTTTTTTTAATTTTTTGTAGAGACAGTGTCTCACTATGTTGCCCAGGCTGGGCTCGAACTTCTAGCATAAAGTGATCTTCCTGCCTGGGCTTCCGAAAGTGTTTGGATTACAGGCATGACCCACCACGCCTGGCCCAGGTAATGCTTTTGAACTTTCAGATTGCTTCAAAAATCTTTCTAAGTCAAAATGCCTTAGTAAAAAATGTCTACATATAACTGGCCTTAGATCAAAACTGTAATAAAACAATATTATCAAATCTACTGTTTTAAATTTAGGGTTTAAATAATATATGTGGATTGTGATGGTTTTGATACAAAATGCATTTATCTGCTGAGCACTATCTGGATAAATAGCAAACTCCCAGGCACTGTGCAAAGAAGCAAATTGAAAATACAAGCTAACAATAGAGATGTATAGAGATTCCCAGATAGTTCACTGCTTTTGTAAACTCTTCAATGGGAAAAACAATAGTCATGACTTTAAGCCCTGGCACAAGAAATCATTGGCCACAAATGGTCTCTATTCTCTCCCAACTAGCTGTACCCTGGACAATTATATGGAAGGCCCTGTGAATGATCCAAGCCTAATACCAAGAACTTTTCACTATAATTCAGTCTGACATCTGAGACTATGCTAAACTTTCTAAGTGGGGACCCCTGTTAGAAATACCATATTCAGGGAGTGGGTATGCCTCTTAAGAATTAAGTCCATTCTACAAATATATTTTTAAACACATAAAAAGAATAGCTCATGTAAATATACTCACTTAACAGTAGATTTTCACACAACCCACTTGTAATCATTTATTCGATATTTATCTACCATATCAGAATGTATATTCCATAACAGTAGAGACCTTGTCTATTTTATGCACTACTAAATTCCCAGAACCACACACAGTGTCTGGTACATTGCAGGCTTTCAATGGGAATATAAAATGGTACAACTGCATTGTAAAACTATTTTGAAACTTATTACAAAGTTAAATATACTCTTATCCTATAAGTGTATGGGAGAGTAAAGGGTTTTCAGAGACATGTGGCTTTCCATACTAAAATGAGGATATTCCCAAGCAAACCAGGATGGATAGTCACCCAGTCTATAACTGAGCAATTCTCTCCTTTGGAATTTACACAAGATAATTAAAGCATATGTATACAAAAGAATAACAATAATGTTTATAAGAGATTTATAATATCAAAAAAACTGGAAATGATCTATCAATAGAAGAATGCATAAACAAATTATGGTATGTTCACATAATAAAACTCTATTTTAAAATTAGAAGCGGCCAGCTGCAGTAGCTCACACCTGTAATCCCAGCACTTTGGGAGGCTGAGGTGGGAGGATCACTTAAGGCTGAGAGTTCAAGACAAGCCTGGGCAACATAACAAGAACCCATCTTTACAAAAAAAAATTTAAAAATTATCCCAACGTGGTGGTGCCTGTAGTTCCAGCTACTTGGGAGGCTAAGGCAGGAGGATAGCTTGAACCCAGGAATTCAAGGCTGCAGTGAGCTAAGATTGCACCACTGCATTTCGGCCTAAGTGACAGATGAAGACTTTGTCTCAAAAAAAAAAAATTAAATTAAAAGAAATATAAACTGATATATGCACTAACATATATGACTCTTAGTATATTGAGTGAAAAAAGCTACATACAAAATAGTACCACTCTAATTTTAATTATATGAAGTTCAAGAAAAGGCAAAATCTCTGGTTATAAAAAACAAAACAATGATTATTTGTGGGTGGAAACAGGAGTGACAGAAAGAGTATGATGGAAACTTCTGGGATAATGGAAACATTCCATGTTTCTGAGTCTTGATGGGAGTACTGGTATACATTTTACAAATGTATATATCTATATACCTTCCTTCCTTTCTTCCTTCCTTTCTTTTTGTCTTTCTATTCTATTAAGAAATAAATGTACACAGACATACATATTTGTGAAAATTCATTGAACAATACACTTAAAATCCATTTACTGTATGGAA
>RJWJ010001488.1:21183-54916 GCA_004363605.1 Indri indri
ATATATTTTTACCTGTCCGATTAATTTCTTTCTATTTTTGGTAGAGACGGGGTCTTGCTCTTGCTCAGGCTGGTCTCGAACTCCTGAGCTCAGAACAATCCGCCCGCCTCGGCCTCCCAGAGTGCTAGGATTACAGGCGTGAGCCACCGCGCCCGGCCCCTACAAAGAACTTTTTAAAAATATACTTAATGTCAAAATGTTAAAACCTTTCCCACTGAGGTCAGGAATGAGACAAAGGGTTCCATATCATTATCTATTTCCATATTTTCAACACTGTACCAGACGTCCTACCTGGTGTAATAAAGCATGAAAAACATGAGTGGTATAAGAATTTTATTTTATTTTTATTTTTTATTTTTATGTATTTATTTATTTATTTTTTGAGACAAAGTCTCACTCTGTTGCCCCAGCTAGAGTACAGTGGCATCATCATGTCTCACTGCAATCTCAAACTCCTGGGCTCAAGCTATCCTCCTGCCTCAGCCTCTCAAGTGGCTGGACTACAGGCGCACACCACCATACCTGGCTAATTTTTCTATTTTTAGTAGAGATAGGGTCTTGCTCTTGCTCAGGCTGGTCTCAAACTCCTGAGCTCAAGCAATCTGCCTGCCTCGGCCTCCCAGAGTGCTAGGATTACAGGCATGAGCCACTGCGCTCAGCCAAGGATTTTACAAGAAATATATAAAATACTCATTAGAGCAAAAAATGCTGATAGCTTCATCTTCAAAATATACGCAGAATCCTAAGAGATTTCTACTTCCAAACAAGATTGAGTAACAGGTACCAGATTTATTCTCTAAAATGTAACAACTAAAAATCTGAGCCATTTTCAAGGCATTGGAAAAGGCAAAAGGACAGTGATGCCTGAGATGTGGGAAACAAATGAAGTAAGCCCTATGATTATCCCTTACTGCACGGAGAATCTTTCCAGGCCACAGTACGGAGATGGAAAACCCATTTTCTGCCTGTGGTCTCTCTGATTTGAAAAGATGAAGCTGGGAAATCTGGGGAGATCAAGGCGTCTAGAATTGAAAAGACAGAGTACCACAGAGGAGAGAGTCTCACAGAGAGGAGAGAGTCTCACAGAGAGTACCAGAGATCTACAGAGGGTCCCCCTTGAGTCTTCAGCTGTACACTGATCAGTGTATGCATGAGAGGAAACTACCTGAGGCTGTGGAGAAAACCACCCAAAGGGATTAGAGAAAATGATACTTGGAGCTGACACAGGTCTTCGATAGTTCCAGTTTCAACTAGCCAAAATATAAAACTTCATAATTCACTAGGCATTGGGTATAAAGTACTGGGAAGTATATTGTCTCACTGGTGAAATAGAATTAGCCCTAGACTAACTGTTGTTCTAGTCTTGATTAACAAAGCTTGGAGCAAAAATTGAAAGGATAAACCTGAAAAACTGACTCTATATAATTTAAGAATATCATACCATGAGGAAAACTACACAACACACCTCATAATTAATTTGCTTAAAACTAATGATACAGAGAAAACCTTAAAAGAGCCAGAGGAAAAAAGGTACATTATATAGAGGAACAAAGATACGAATGACAGCAGACTTCTCATCAGAAAAAAACAAACCAGAAGACAGTAGTGCAACATCTTTAAACACTGGAAAGAAAAAAAAAATGTTAATCTAGAATTCTATACCCAAATATCTTTCAAAAATGAAGGTGTAATATAACATTAAAAAGCTGAAAAAAATCATCAACTGCAGAACCACACAATATGAAAAGTTAAAGAAGGCAGAAGAATATGATACCATATGGAAATCTGGATCACCACAAAAAATAATGAACACTAAAAATGGTAACTACATGACTGTGATAGTTAATTTAATGTGTCAACTTGACTGGGCTAAGGGATACCCAGATAGCTGATAAATATTTTATCTAGGTGTCTCTGTGAGGATGTGTCTGGAAGAGATTAGCATTTGAGTTGGTAGTCTAAGAAGATCACCCTCACCAATGCAGAAAGGCATCATCCAATCTGTTGAGGGCCTGAATAGAACAAAAAAGTGGAGGAACTGCATATTCACCCTCTATTTGAGCTGGGACGTCCATCTTATCCTGCCCTCAGACAGAAGTGTTCCTGGTTCTCAAGCCTTCACACTCAACCAGGACTTACATCAATGGCCCCCCTGTTCTCACATATTTGGACTTGAACTAAATTACACCACCAGTTTTCCTGGTTCTCCTGCTTACAGATGGCAAACCATGGGACTTCTCAGCCAATTCCCATAATAATCATCTCTCTCTCACAAACACACACACACCTGTGTACACATGTGTATGTATGTATATACACATATGTATATTTATATATCCTGTTGGCAATCCCACTCCTGGCACCCTCATGGGTAGTGCTTCAGGAACAAATAATTCCCCAAATCCCAGTAGTTACATGGGGTCTTGGACTTAGAAAGATCCTGTGCTTAGTTTAATTCTCTGCTATACCTATTTTGAAATTCTTAATATATGTTGAACAAGATACTCCACATTTTCATTTTGCAATGAGACTCATAAATTATGCAGCTCGCCCTGCATCTAGGCATATAACTGGCAGAAATGTGTGCACCAAGGGACTTGCACAAGTATGTCCATAGCAACAAAATTAGAAACAATTCACGTTTTTCAACAATCGACTGGATAAATTGTGGAATATTCATAACATGGAATACTATAAAGCAATGAAAATAAATTAAGTACAGCTGTATGCAACTATAATTAATCTCACAAACATAATGTCAAGAAAAAGAAGCAATCCACATGAGAATATCTTCTATAACCTTCTATTTATACAATGTACAAAAACAATCAGAACTAATCTATAGTCTCAAAAGTCAGGATGATGTTTACCTTTGGACAGAAGGGAAAAAGTAATAATTGGGAGGAAACAGAAGGAATATTTCTGGGGGCTGGCAATGTTCTATTAAACTTCATCAATGTTCTACACTCTGGTAATGTACTAATCAAACTCATCAATTAAAGCTGATCACTACCTCACATCTTACACAAAATTAATTTTGGCTCAGCAAAGAGAAAAAGAAAAAAAAAAGAAGGAGGAGGAGAAGAAGAAAAAAAACAAATTTATTTTGTGCATGGTGTAAGATAGGAATCAAGGTTAATTTTTTCCCATATGCCAATCAATTAATATACTATTATTGGTTAAAAAGAATATTATTTTTCCACTGCTATTCAGTGTCAAGTTTTGCCATAAATCAGGTCTTCATAGATGTATGGTTCTGTTCCTAGACTCTCTTTTCAATTCCATTAGTCTATTTATCTATCCCTGTACCAACACTGGTCTTATTGCTAATTAACATTAATAGTTTTTTAATAAGTCTTCATATCTAGTACAGTAAATTCTACAACTTCATTCTTTTTTCAAGACTGCCTTGGTATTCTTTGCCCTTTGTATTTTCACACATTTTAGAGTCTGCTTGCCAATTTCATACAAATATATATGCACACACAATTGTTGAGAGGTTGTTTGCAAGTTGTCATATTCCTCTTTTCTGCTTTAACAATTGTGGAAGTATACAGATGGAACTTTTCTTCACCTAGATCCCCGAGTGAGATCAATGTAAAGAGCCCCATCACCACCACTTGCCTCCTGACAAATTATAAACATGTAACATGAGCAAAAAATAAATCTTTAGTATTTTAAACAACTGAGATTTCAGAAATTATTTATTGCTGCAGCATTGCTCAGCCTAATCTGACTAGTATACAAGCCTATCTAATGACCATTACCATTATCACTCTATTTAAACCCATCCTGAATATATCTACATGTTTATCTTGTTTACTTGCCACAAGAATAGAGTCCTATTGCATCTACTATTAGTTTGATACAGAAATATTTCCTTTTATTTTCCTAAAATGATTATCATCATGCTTTAAAAAGGTTCCCCTTAGTTCTAGTATTTTTGACTGGGTAACAAGTCTACTCATGCTCTTCATACACTTTAAAATTTTAATGACTATGATCATATCCACCCTTTATCTCTCTAATTCTCTATTAAAGTTTCTTAATCTCTTGTATGCCTTTGTACATAAAAATCTCCATATCTCTGATTATTTTACTGCTTGCCCTTTTCTCAAACATTTTAGGTCTAGCATCTCCAGGATCATACACACAGTTGTGTGTTTTATACAAAACATAAAGTCTCACAGACAAGGAGGTGAGTTGGACTTTATCTACTAGTCAAGTCATGCATCCTCACATGAGGCTGTGGGAGAAGCACTGTGAACCATTTTATTTACACAAAGTTACCACCATCTCTTGAAGCCAAGTACACTTAAGGATAGATCTGCCCATAGAGGGTGTTTTCTAATGCACCCATCTAGACTAGCAGGGTTTCTGAGTTCACCTATCTTTAAAAGTATGCTACAATCCAGGTATTAATACAGCAAAGTTTGCTTTGCTTTTCCTTTGTTTCAACTGCCATTCTTTTACTTCCCTTGGGGGCCTCAATAGTTCACTGCTAAGATCCATTTCCTGAGTCTATTCACCTGAGGCCATGTGTTAGAAATAATGTTAGAATGCTTTGTCCCTCTGTGCATTATATAGCTATCACACACTACTACTTTCAAATACATTCATTTAAATTTAGTTGTATTAAAATTTCCTGAACTTGAACTGGAAGGGTTGAGGGACAACTCAGGATTTCTTTATCCTCAGAGACAACCTGCCCTCCCTTTATTCTCATCATATATAAAATAAATTTTAAAAATTAGACTGGGATTTTTAAAACACAAGGTAATTAACATAAAATAATTCTTAATATAATATAATATTGTATTATAATATATATAATATATATTGCAATATAACTAATGCAATTATTATATTTTAAAATTCCAAAGGCATGAAATTATTATAGTTATAACTATAAAAATGAATACCAAATTTTAAAATAAGAATTATAAAATAACAATAGTGTTATTATTCCATTATCAATAAGCCAAGCACAGAAATATAAATCTTGCATGTTCTCACTCATATGTAGGAGCCAAATATTAAAAATAATTGATCTCCTGGAGACAGAGAGTAGGAGATAGTTAGCAAAGGCTGGGAAGGGTAGAGGGGAAGGGAGATAAAGTGGGGATAATTAATGGGTACAAAAATATAGTTGGATATTTAGATAAAATGAATAATATTTGATAGCACAACAAAGTGACCATAATCAACAATAAGTTAGGGAATATTTTAAAATAACTAAAAGAGTGAAATGTTCTTAACACAAAGAAATGTTAAATGCATGAGGTGATGGATACCCAATTACTCTTATTTGATTAATTCACATCTTATGCCTATATCAAAACATCACATGTACCCTATAAAGATATACAACTATTACATAACCATAATAATCATAAACAAAAAACATTTTTAAATAAACGAATCCTTTAAACAAAAGTACTTATTAAAAAAACAAAAATTTTAAAAATTAGAAAGGAAGACTTCTTTCTTACCCTGGAGTTAATAACAATGACATATTAAACGATTTTTAATAGATTTATTAAATCTCACAACTCTATGATAAAAATGCTAATATGGTCCCTATTTTATAGATGATTAAACTAGGGGACAAAAATGTTAAGCGACTTTCTCGAAGTCACATAGCTAGAATTTTGAAAGACTCAGGATAAAAATTCCAGAACTTAGGCATTTAAACATAGAGTGCTCCACCCACTGTTATCCAAGTACAGATCCAGTATAAAGAAAAAAATAGCGTATACTGAAGTATAATCTATATGCAACAAGAAAAGGTATTTGAATGTCATAATCTCTTACTTTTCTAGGTCCTCACTTCCACAGACCTCTATTATTTTTCTTTCCTATATTACATAACATAGGAAAGAAAAAGTGATATTAAGTATGACATACAAGCACATATTAAAAAGCAAGCTAATGTTTAGTATGTCTTTTTATTATTTTTATTATTATGATTATTATTATTCATTCAGAGACTAAAACACCCAGTAACAAAGACAGCAGAAAATTAGTGGGAACAGGCTCTGGCATAGCTTCTTGGAAGATATTTTCCAAGACTAGTTTCCATGATCTTTGTTCCATCAGGCAGGCCTTAGGCTTAGCGATTCTGCTGCCATCTGTATACCTCCATGTAGAAGTACTGATTCAGAAATATGTATTTATTTGGCTTTATATTCACTTCCTCCACCTTTAAACAGAAACCAATTATAGGCTAAATTACATGAGCATCCCAGAGAATATCAGCTATTGATATCCATACAAAATGGTCTATGGATACACCAGATTATAATGTAGTAATATTTTTTATTTTAGTTTTTTATATCAATAGATTTAGGGGGTACTAGTGGTTTTTTGATGCATGAATGAATTGTACAGCAGTGAAGTTAGGGCTTGTACTGTACTCATCACCCAAATAGTTAACATTATCCCTGATAGGTAGTTTTTGATCCCTAACCCTCCTCTCACCCCACCTCCAAGTCTCCAAAGTTCCTTATACCACTCTGTGTGACCATGTGTATCCATCATTCAGCTCCCACTTACAAGTGAGTACATATGGTATTTGTTTTTCCATTCCTGAGATATTTTTCTTAGGATAATGACTTCCAGTTCCATCCAAGGGGCTTCCATAGACATTATTTCATTCTTCTTTATGGCTGAATAGTATTCCATGATATACATATACACCACATTTTCTTTATCCACTCATCAGTTTTGGGGCACTTAGATTGATTCCATATCTTTGCAATTAGGAATTATGCTGCAATAAGCACTCAAGTGCAGGTGTCTTTTTGACAAAATTACTTATTTTCATTAGGGTAGATACCCTCTAGTGGGACTGCTGAATCAAATGGTAGATCTACTTTTAGTTCTTTGAGGAATATCCACACTGTTTTCCACAGAGGTTGTATTAATTTACATTCCCACCAATAATGTTCCCATTTCCACTGCATCTGCACCAACATATATTGCTTTCTGACTTCTTAGTAATGGCCATTCTGACAGGGGTAAGGTGGTATCTTATGGTGGGTTTAATTTACATTTCCTTGATGATTAGTGATGTTGAGCATTTTTTCATGGTTTTTGGCCATTTGTATCTCTTTTTTTGAAAAATGTCTGTTCATGTCTTTTGCCCACTTTTTAATGTGATTATTTGTTTTTTTATTGCTGATTTTTCTTTTTTTTTTTTTGAGACAGAGTTTCACTGTGTTGCCCAGACTAGAGTGCCATAGAGTCAGCCTAGCTCACAGCAACCTCAAACTCTTGGGCTCAAGCGATTCTTCTGCCTCAGCCTCCTGAGCAGCTGAGATTACAGGTGCGCACCATCACAGCTGGCTAATTTTTTCTATTTTTAGTAGAGACAGGGTGTTGTTCTTGCTCAGGCTGGCCTCAAACTCCTGAGTTCAAGCAATCTTCCCGCCTTGGCCTCCCAAAGTGCTGGCATTACAGACGTGAGCCACCACGCCTGGTCTCTTGCTCATTTTTTTTTTTTTTTTAGTTCCTTGTAGGTTCTTGATATTAGTCCTTTGTCAGATGTACAGTGGGAAATATTTTCTCCCATTCTGTAGGCTGTCTGTTAAGTCTATTGATTATTTCTTTTGCTGTGCAGAAACTTTTTTGTTTAATTAAGTCCAATTTATTTATTTTTGGTTTTGTCATATTTGCTTTTGGGGTCTTAGTCATAAATTCTTTGCCCAGGCAAATGTCCAAAAGAGTTTTCCTAAATTTTCTTCTAGAATTTTTATGGTGCCAGGTCTTACATTTAAGTCTTTAATCCACTTTTCTGTATGGTGAGAGATAAGGATCCAGTTTCACTCTTCTGCATGTGGCTCTCCAATTTTGTCAGCACCAATTATTGATTAGAGCATCCTTTCCCCAGTGTATGCTTTGTCAAAGATCAGTTGGTTGTAGTCTACATGGTTTTACTTCTGGGTTCTCCATTATGTTCCCTTGATCTGCGTGTCTACTTTCATACCAGTATCATGCTGTTTTGGTTACTATAGCCTTGTAATATAATTTGAAGTCTGGTAATGTGATGCCTCCAGATTTGTTCTTTTTGCTTAAGATTGCTTCAACTACTCAGGCTTTTTTTGATTCCATCTGAAATTTAGGACTGTTTTTTCTAATTCTGTGAAAAATGACATTAGTATTTTGATGAGAATTGCATCGAATCTGTTAATTGCTTTGAGGAGTGTGTACATTTTAACCGTATTGATTCTTCAAACCCCTGAGCATGGGATGTTTTTCATTTGTTTATGTCATCAATAATTTCTTTCATCAGCATTTTGTAGATCTCCTTGTAGACATCTTTTGCCTCCTTGGTTAAGTATATTCCTATGTACTTAATTTCTTTTTTGCAGTTATTATAAATGGTATTGAGTTCTTGATTTAATTCTCAGCTTGACTGTTTTTAGTGTATGGAAATGTATTTATTGAGATAAACATATGGTTTCTGTTTTTAATTGTGTATGTGGTGAATCACATTTATTGATTTGTGTATGTTGAACCATCACTGCATACCTGGGATGAAACCCACTTGATTGCAGTGAATTATTTGATTTTTTAATGTATTGTTGGATTTGGTTTGTTAATATTTTGTTGAGGATTTTTGCATCTATGTTCATGAGGGATGCTAGTCTATAGTTTTCTTTTTTTGTCTGGGTGATACTGGCTTTGCAGAATGAGTTAGGGTGGACTTATTCCTTCTTGACGCTATGGAACAATGTCTATAGAATAGGTATCAGTTCTTCTTTAGCTTTGTTAGAATTCAGCTGTGAATCCATCTGATTCTGGGATTTGACTCTTGTGAGGAGGTTTTTTATTACGGATTCTGTCTTGCTACTCAATATTTGCCTATTCCGGATTTCTATTTCTTCCTGATTCAAGCTTGGAAGGTTGTCTTTTGCCAAGAATTCATCCATTTCCTCTAAATTTTCCAGTTCTTGTCCACAGAAGTGTTCATAGTGGCCTTGGAAGATTTTTTCTATTTCTGTGGTATCACTTGTAATGTGTCCTTTTTCATTTTTGATTGAGCTTATTTGAATCATTTCTCCTCTTGATTAGCTAGTGGTCTGTTGAGTTTGTTTATCTTTTCGAAGAACCAACTTTTCATTTAATAGATCCTTTTATTGTTTTTGGTTTACATTTCACTTAGTTCTGCTCTTATCTTTGTTATTTCTTATCTTCTGCTAGTTTGGGGTTTGGTTTGTTAATATGTTTCTAATTATCTGAGTTGTAACATTAGGTTGTTAATTTGTGATCTTTCTGTCTTTTTGATGTAGGCATTTACTGCTAAGAATTCCTTTTAGCACTGTGTTTGCTGTATCCCAGAGATTTTTGTCACTTGTCACCATTGTCATTTCAATTCAAAAAATTGTTTGATATCCATCTTGATTTTGTCATTGACCCAAAGATTATAAGCAGCAGGTTGTTATATACTTTAGAGAGTTTTCCTTGGAATTGATTTCCAGTTTTATTCCAGTGTGGTCTGATAAATACATTTGATTTTTTAAATTTGCTGAGAGTTGTTTTATGGCCTAACAAATGGCCTATCCTGAAAAACATTTCATGCGCTGATGAGAAGAATGTATATTCTGCAGCTCTGGGGTAGAATGTTCTGTAAATGTCTTGTTAGGTCCATTTGTTCTAGAATCCCATTTAAGTGTAATATTTCTTTGATGATTTTCCAATGCAGCAATATTTGAATAGGCAGCACTTTCATATAGCCACATCAATTTATTTTAACCTACTTTATTAGTATCTCTGTTGAAGGAGAACACTCTCCCAATCTAGAGAGTAAAAAGGTAAGAAAACTCTTTTATACCAATGACTTTCCCATAAGGAGAGCCCTGAATAGGTAACTGGCCCAGTAATTAATTTCTGTCAGAAACTATTATAAATAAATTATCCTAAAATCAGAGTCATCATTTTAATGTCCCATACCTGTCCTCTAACTTTAAATATATTATGTTAAAAGTCTCATGAAACAAAAATCAATTCATTTTGTTAGAGTTTACATTTTACAACCAGGTTGTCTTGGAGTATATGAAAAGAAATTATGTGGATCAACATTAGAGATGCCTAAGGTGCTTAACTATGATTTTATTTTTAAATGGTTGAGGTGTGCCTTTGGTTTTACTTGCCTTTCAGTAGAGGTCAGAAAGGTTATGACTCACAGAAAAGGATGGTAGGGAGAGGGAAGATCATAGGAAGCTTTGTAGACCATGGTAAGGAATTTTGCCTGTTTTGTAGCATGGGGCTGTGGAGTGTTTAGCTGAATTTTATGTGAATAAAGAAAAGAATCATTCCAGATATTGTAGGTGCTATAATATAAACATTATGGTACCGCTAACACCACATGTGTACTTCTGTGATGATTACATCAATGCATAGTGCTTTGCTCTTAATTATTTGTGTTGAGTAAAGTACATGAATAAAAAGGGACATTTTTTAAAATTCTATACTTAAAAATTCTAAATGTAGAGAAATTAGAATTCTCATATATTTCTAGTGGGATTGTAAATTGGTGAAGTCACATTGGGAAATAGTCTCACACTTATTCCAAAATTTAAACATGGAGCTACCATATGAATCAGCAATTCCACTCCTAGGTATATGCCCAAGAGATGTGAAAACATGTGCACACAAAAATCTGTACATGAATGTTCATAGCAGCATTATTCATAATAGCCAACATACAGGAATAACCCAAATATCCATCAGTCAACTCATGAATGGATAAATAAAATGTGGTATATTCATAAAATAGAATATATTTGGTCCTAGAAAGGAATGAAGGACTGATATATGCTACAACATGATTTCTAAACATTGTGTTAAGAAAAGAAGCCAGTCACAAAGGGCCACATTATTTATGATTCAATTTACATTAAATGCCTCAAATAGGCAAATTCATAGAGACACCATTGGGGCTCAAAAAACAATACCCCAAAGTATTATGCCTTGGCATGCTGCGTATTTTGAATTGAAGGACACTAGAAGGGCCTCAGAAGCAAAGCTTCTTTGCTGCTCCTCTTTCTCCTGCTAGCCCTTCTCCCCAAAGCAGGCCATAGAAACTAGAATTCTTCTTCCCCAAAGAAGGTCGTAGAAACTGGAAACCCTATTCCTCAAAGCAGCCATAAAACCTAGAAATATTAGTCTAACTTAACCCCACTTTTCCATTTAAGAACTGACCATAAAGAAATTCTCTGACATACCTTGTCTGAAAGTAGGTCATAATCATGCCCTATACCCAGGAGGAAAGAATGCCACACAGAAAGGTTAAGAAGAATCTCAACAGACGGACCTTGCTCAGTTTCCCCACTCAGTCTTTTGATCATTCCTTTTTTGTACAATCACATTTCCAAATGGCTGTTACTCTTTACCAAATCAAAGCATAAAAAAATGGAAAATTTTCCCTTGAATCTTTGGGTCTTCATTTCTGAAGATTCCCATGTCACACAAAACTTTGATTAAATAAATTTATTGTGCTTTTCTCCTGTTAATCTGTCTTGGTCAGTTTTATTTCAAACCTAGCCAGGAACCATAGAAGGGTTGAAGAAATTTTTCTCCCCCCACAACAAAAAGTATAATAACAGTTTCCAGGTACTAGGAAGAGGAGGAAATGGAGAGGCACTGCTAATGGGTATGGGATTTCTCTCTGGGGCGAAGAAAATATTCTGAAACAAGATAGTGATGATGGCTGCAAACTCTGTGAACATACTAAAAACCACTGAATTGTAAACTTTAAAATGGTGACTCCTTCAAAGTTACAGTGAGCTATGATCACTGCACTCCAGCCTGGGTGACAGCATGAGACTCTATCTCTAAAAAAATTTAAATAAAGAAAAATAAATAAATAAATGAAATAAAAGAGGGACTCTTATGATATTATAATTATATCTCAATAAGGATTCAAAAATAATCATTAAAAAACAGTTTGATATGTCTATAGTACAAGAGATAAGGCAAGACATATAGGTTGAGGTTTAAGAAGGAAAATGGCAACACTTTAGTCAAGGCACCTAAAATAGAGCTAGGAGGCCATTTCAGCTTGAACCTCAGGCACAATTTAAGGAGAGAATATTCCACCATAGAGGTCACAAATTCTTGGTTGAGCAACTGCCAAAACATCTGCTGACTATTATCTTCTAGGAGTTCCTGCTGAGCTGAGACGTCTCTGACCATAGGACACTTTTTAGACTGCTACAGCCAATCCCTTGACTCTAAGACTGCCTTAGATACGATCAACCCAATTGTTATAGCTGAAAAACAACTTTTGCAATTGCCCCCTTTCCTGATTCACCCTTTTTTCTTTAAAAGCTCAAACTTTTCTTTAGTTCTCCAGAGCACTTTACAAGATAACTTACAAGTGTTTCCTAGGACAGTAACTCAAATTTGGCTCAAATGAATTGTTTGTTGTTTAAGCCATCAGTTTCTGTCGAGGTCCACAAGCCTATATTACAAAAAGCACAATTGCTCTAATGTCCTGAAGAGTTTTAACTTTACCCCATGAATGGTAGAAAACAGAGCAATGACATAATCACATCAGATTCAAAAACATAAATTATTATTGAGACCCCTGCTAAACTGAGTAGAAATGATATAATTAATACCTATGTACTTATAGCTTTAAATTACAATGGATGACTTCTATTTATATACTAGATTATTGCTCTCATTTTTAATGACTTCATAGAACTGAGAACTGAAAAAAATATTAGAAATAAGCTAGTTCAATTTTCTCATTTAACAGGTGAGGAAATTGAGCATAGAAAAATTAACTTGCCCAATGTCGTACAGCTAATGAATATCACTGTTTATAAATGTTCTATCTTTAATAAACATATATTATTATAATAAATAATAATGGGCTATATGAAAGTTGGGTCAGTAAATGACTTAGAAAATGTCCCCAAATTCTTTGGGATGGTTTACAAAACTATTACTGATTTGACTTTTGCAATGGAACAATTTGCACAGTAAGTGTAAAAAAAATATAGATTTGAATCCACAGAAAATTACTTTAAAGGATTAAAATTTGATCCACCACCCTCTAATCACAAAAAAAGTAACCACTTCAGCCAAATTCAGCATTATGAATTCAGTGCATTTTTACTCCTATCCCTCCCTTTTCTTTTGTAATTATTCCCTATCTGCTAATACTAGACTTCTTGTTGAATTGCTAACAAAATCCAGGAAATGCCTGAGGAATTTAATTCAGATGTAAATGGAATTATTTGGGTTGTTTCTGTCTCTGCTTTTTAAAAAAATCATAATATGAAACAGTGTGTTGTTGCTGAAAGCCCCACAGACTTCTCAGCTTGACACCTAAAGTAATTTAGAGGACTAAGGGGAGAAAAAAAATCTGTGACTGTTTTATAGCTAATTGATTTACAACAACTCCAGAATTGAGAAAACCCACCCACACTCATATGCCCACAGAGAAAGAGAAATGAATTCTTTTCAAAACAGCAACTACTTTTTGTCCTGCTGGTGCCTTTTTCTCATTTCTTTTCTTTCCTCTTCATTTTAGGTAACTTCAACAGGATTTTAGTTATAATTCTAAATTTACTTCTGAATTCAACCTAAGTAGAAATAACACCAAAAGAAATGTGGTACCACCTGCATTGTTGGGCCATCTTCTGGAAATATATTATGTTGGAGAACACCCCCAGAGGCCTGTACAAAATTATGTGTATACATTGACTTGCAAACAAATGGAATAATACCTATATATTTGATTAGTCTATGAACCATGCAAGGTCCTTTGAAGATAAAATAAGGCAAAATTTAAAAATTTAGTTTATGAGCAAAGTAAATGTATAAATAAGGCTTCATCTTTAAAGTAAATATTCATGTCTTTAAGATGAGCTTTTTTTCTTTTGTAAGTTTGCATACTATGTGACAACATGGACATTAAAAAGAATCCTGACCCATCTGTTAGCTCTGGGAGGAGGATTTAATGTTCTCAAAGGTCTCTTTTAGATCTTAAATTCTATAATTCTGTGATCCTTCATTCTCCATTTCTGTGTCATAGCACAATCACTTGACATGATATTTCGTAGCCAAAAATGTCAAAGTAAATAATTTCAACACAATTCAGTAAAAAGCAAAAGTCAGTCTCAGCCCAAAGGCATTTAAAAAGAAATGAAAATAGTCAAATATATCAACCAGATACATATAAGATATTGTATTCATACATGTCTGTGTATGTGTGAATTTAAATGTTTGAAAGAATATACATCAAAATGTTACTATTCTAGGTGTTATTATTGCTAGGTGTAGCTATAGGGAATTGATTTTCTTCTTTATACTTTTCCACAATGTCTGAATATTTTACAATACAAATGTGAATTTTATGAGTAGGAAAAAAAGAATTTCCATTCTAAAATATAAAAAGACCAAAAAACAAGGTGGTATGGAAGAAAGAGTGCCATCTTTGGTGTGTCTACCACCACCAAGGTGTATCTGGTCCATGAGGAAGACAGAGATGGTCAATTATGAAGTTGATCTTGACAGTGTCTCCTGAGTACTGTGTAGGTTAGGAGTAGAGGTTAGAAGCAGCTGAATATTCCTTTTGACCTAGGTGCTGCTGGGTTACCTGGCATACATTCAAATGCAGTACTATCAAAAATCCCTGAGAGTAATGGTTAGGCATGTAAGTGCATCAGTAGGTGGCCCATAGAGGGGGACACTGGGTCAAAGCTGAAACATTTGCATGGAACTTTCCCTACCAAGAGTGGCAACTGGCTGGTTTGGTCAAAGCAAATCCCATCCCTGCTATTCTGCATTGTAAGAGATCTCCTCTGTGTAACTCTCAAGTTCAAGGTTGTCTCCTCTTTACTATAACCATTAAAAATACTTTCCCTAGACCCTACTTCCTATCATATTTAAGGCCATAGTCTCTGGTATGAACATACCATATGTCTAAAGAAAGAAGGGACAAATTATATTACCTGTATCCTGAGAAAAACTTTTCAGAAACAATTGTGTCTAATAGCCAAGAAAGAAAATACAGAAATAGAATTGGCACAGTATTGCTTAAAATCTTTAGTAGCCCCTTGTTAGTTTCAGGATAAAATCCTGATAGCATCATCAAAACATCTGGGGCAGGTGAAGTAAAACGGATAAGTTTGTTTTTAAAAACTTTCCCAAATGATTCTGATATATCCATGCCCATTCCTATGAAGAATTACTGAGATAGATAATATCCATATACACTGTATGGATAGGATATACTTTAAAGATAAATTTGTTTTAAGTATAGAAATATAAGAAGAGTAATGATCAAGCCATTATGCTACCCAGAAAGGTGAAATTATTACAGGGGAAGATGGATTTGAGAAAATTACCCAAAATGCAGCACAATAAAGAAATAGAAAATATAATGAGAAGAGTGTCATGGAGGATAGACTAAGAAAGAAAGTCATCTGTCTACTTAAATAGGAGTTCCAAGAGAGAATAGGAAAGAGAAAACATTGAAGAGGTGTAAGAACTTGTCAAAATTGATGAAAAACATGATCGGATTCAGAAAGCAAATGAATCCCATGCAAAATTTAAAAAGAAATCTATACCGAGATACATTATTGAGAAACTGCAGATAATCAAAGATAAAAAGGAAATGCTAATGCAACCTCAGAGAAAAGACACATTGAATGCAACAGCAAAATAATTAGATGGAGAATAGCTTAAATATTATTTTATTTATTCACAAATATTTATTGAATGTCAGTCACTGACATAGTCCCTGAGGATATAGCAGTGAAGAAAACAAACAAAAATTTTTGCCTTCGCAGAGCCTACATACTGGTGATAGGAATAGAATAATATCTACAGAGTGCAAATATAAAACAAACGTGAATTCTAAATTCACTTTTTCTTTCATTCAATAAATATTTATTAGGTACTTTTTATGTGGTAAACACTGTTCTAGGTGTTGTGCTGTATCACTGAACAAGTAGACAAAAATTCCTACCTTCATGAAGCTTATATCATGAGGGGATAGATAATATATAGAAAAATATTTTTTAAAATATAATATGACAGACTACAATAAGTGCTACTTTTAAAAAGTGAGTAGGGTGAGGAGGGTGAAGAGTGACAATTAGAGATGAGGCTAGATGAGGATACGCTTTTAAACAGGTTAAAATTAAGCCTCCCTAAGAAGGTGACTTTTGAGTAAAGACCTGCAGGAGTTCCAGCTAAACTAGCATTCAAGAATAAAATAAAAATATTTTCAGATAAAAAATTGACATTGATAGACTCTTACTGAATCTTTACTGATACTAAATAACATGTGAAGGAGATTACATACAAAGAAGTGGAATATAAAATGCAATATTAAGGACAAATATTCCTCTCGTGTACACATTATACATTTATAAAAATTATCCACATAACAGGTCACAATAATCTCTCAATAAATGTCAAATACCAATAATTGTGTGCAGAATGTAAAGAAATAAAATTGGAAAACAAAAGAAGAAAATCAATTTAATAATTACATCAAATTTAATATAAAAATTATATTATATAAAATGACACTTTTAAATAATTCATAGTTTAAATTTCTGTATTTATAATGGATATATAGAATATTTAGAAATTAACAGCATGACATATAAAAGTATATGGGTTGCAGATAAAGTGATATTTAACAGGAAAAGTTATAGCTAAAAACGCACATATTTGAAAAGAAAAAATATCGAGAACTCTTAGCCAAGATCTCAACTCAATTAATTGTTAAAAGGACAATGGTGTAATCCAAAAGAAAGTATAAGGAAGGAAATAATAAAGATGGGAATCAAATTTAATAAAATAAAAAACAAAGAATAATATAGAGCAAATTAACAAAACCAAACATTGAGTCTTTGGAAAGAATAATTGTCAAATTTCTGACAGTACTGAAAATGAAAAACACGAGAAAAAATAAAAACATACAGTATTAGAAATAAAAATAATTACAAGAGATTTAAGGATCATAAGAGAATATTATGAACCAATTTAAGCCAATAAATTTGAAAACATAGGTAAAATGGGCAAATTCCTGGAAAAAATATATTAATAATTTACTTAAACTGTCTAAAGAGAAATATACTACTTGAATAGACCTATAACCATTTAATATCTTGAATCAGAAATCACAAAATCAACCCACAAAAAAAGCACCATGCACAGATGACTTCAGAAACAAGTTTTACCATACCTTCAGGTAACTGACAACCCCTATGTTATACAAAATGTTCCAGAGAGTAGAAAATGAGAAATAGCTCCTATAATTCTTTATGAAGCTAATGTAACCTCTGTGCAATAACTGGACAAGAACAGTGTAAAAAAGGAAAAGTACAACATAATCTCACTTATAAACATAGACTCCAAAATCCTAAATGAGACATTAGCAAGCCAACTCTAGGACTGTTATTTTTTTAAATACATCATAAAATTCCTATCCTCTTAAGTATACACAAGAAAATAGTATTAATAACTTCAAATTTTTCTGCTAGTATAATTAGATCTCTAACTAAACAAAAACATCCAACAAGCAATTCTTGAAACTAAAGACAATGAACTGTCACATAATAATTTTGTAAAACTTTGATGTAGTCATTGTTGGGGCACTGAGAACAAAGCATCCAAAGTATGGTGCTTTGACATGCTAAGTATTTTGAATGAAAAGAAAATGGAAGGTCTTAGGAGCCACCTAACTTTCTAACTTTCTCTTATTCTACACCCCACCCCCCAACCCTGTCCCCACACATCTACCTCCAAAGCTCAGGGAGGGACTTTCTCTGGAATTTCCTTATTTGACTAAGGAAATTTCTTTCCAAAATAAGTTCAATTGTCTTAAGACCCCTTTTCTAGGAATGTCATCAAATAACCAAAAAAAAAATTAACCACCAGAGAAGAGCCTAGAAGCAGTCACCACACCCAGATAGACTTTTTGTCTATTCTTCTGAGGGCAACTCCAAGAAATTATCTAGAAGACTTTGTCTGTATAATAAGATGACTTTTGTTCACAGTGAAGTTCTGTCCTCACCTTCCCACCACCTCCCTCAGAGCTCAGAAGAACTTTGTTCCAGGCCATTGTTCTTTGAGCTCATTTATTTCCCCTGAAAATCATTTACTACCCCCTCACAATTGTCTATACCCCTTATTTACCTATGAAGCTATTTGAGCCTCAACCATCTGTCCATTCTTTGAGTCTCATATTTGTAGGACTCCCATGTCCATGTACACATAAATAAATTTGTAAGCCTTTCTCTCCTACTAATCAGGCTATTGTCAATCATTTCAGCAAACCCTGAAGAAGGGTAGAAGGGAAGCTAAGATATTGTTGAAATGGGCATTATATAGATATCTAATACAATGTTCTAGGAATCAAGTACAGTAAGTCCACTCCACTCTGGGTGAAAGAGCAAGACCCTGTCTCTTAAAAAAAAAAAAAAAAAGTCTATTCATTCATTGCATGTTTACTGTCACAGTTAACATGAAACCTCATTATATGTCACCTCAAGCAAGTAGTTCTATTCCAATTGAAACTTGGATGGAGAGCCTAACAGGGGTGGGGAACCTGAGCCTTAAGGCCACATGTGGCCCTCTAGGTCTTCAGTATGGCCATAATAACTCTGCTGTAACATTTGGGTTCACATGTGGCCTTAATGCTGCAGGTTCCCCACCCGTGGCTTAACACTTCACCGGTTTAATATTCTCCCCTCCTCTACCCGTACTCACCCACTGACTCTAGGACTCTGCAAAATTCACTTTGACAGCCACTGTAATTGGTCAGATTACTTTGAAACAGAATTATATGGTGGTTTCTTCATAATTTATAACTTTCCTTTGACACACCCAAGCCTGTCATAAAGGCATATCAGTCTGAAAATTGTTCTTTACAAAGTCAAGTTGATTATTATTTTGGATGTAATCTTCTAGTATTTGGAAATTAATGTAATTTTATAAACATGAGTCCTTTTTGATTGTAAAACATTTCCTCAGATTAATAGGAGTTTGCATTACTTTTTATATAACTAATTTTCTTATTAAGATATAATCATTTCTCTAAAATCCAAAAGCCTAAGAGAATCTAGAGCACAGATGTGGTAGCAGATGCGATGAGTTGGACAGCTGATCATATTTAACAACTCAGGAAATATTATAAGCCCACCCATGTGCACCAGGTAATCAGAATGACAGCAAAATAACAAAAAAACACGTCACAATCTCACAAGAGGGCCTACAGAATTTTTCTTTAAATGACTAGCTTCAATCAAAGCCTTGCTACAAAGTTCATTCTCTCTTCTAGCTATCTCAATACAGAGATGAGGAAAATACATTTTATTAGATGATTAAATTTGTGTGGTATCTATTGCTGGAAAAGTAAGTTTAATATGATGGAAATTCAAATTTGGGGCAAATTGTTTAAAATAGGTAAATATCGACTGGGTGCAGTGGCTCACACCTCTAATCCCAGAGCTTTGGGAGGCAGAGATGGGGGGATCACTTGTGGGAGGTGGAGACGGGGGGATCACTTGAGGCCAGGAGTTTGAGACCAGCCTGGGCAACATACTGAGACCTCATCTCCACAAAAAAATTTAAAAATTAGCTGGGTGTAGTTGTGTAGGCCAGCAGCCCTAGCTACTTGGGAGGCTGAGGCAGGAAGATTGCTTGAGCCCAGGAGTTTAGAGGCTACAGTGAGCTACGATTGCGCCACTGCACTCCAGCCTGGGCAACAGAGTAAAACCTTGCCTCTAAAATAAATAAATAAGTAGGTAAGTATCATAAAATGTTTTGTAAGCACTGAAGTTGCTGTCCATGTAAAAAACCAAAACCAAAAAAGCAAGGTATCTTAAGTCTCAAAATCTAAAATATATGTATACATTAATATTGTAATATATTAATTATTATATATGTATATAATATATATTATATACCTATATGTTTATATTAATATTATATATACATATATTTTATATATTTTATACATAATATATATAAAATCTCCCTGATGTAAAGAAGTTTTATAATGAGTCTCGAATCCTAATATCAAAAGTAGAATGAAGCAGAACACTTTTAAGAAACAAAAGGATAAATTTACAGATAGGGTGCTGTGAATTAGTAGTAACACAAGCCTGAGAAACCAATTTATAAGAAATAAATGGATCTGTTTTCATAAACATAGCCACAGAATGTCACAAGTTAACATATAAGAAACTGAATCTAAAGATTACACATAGGCCAGGCACAGTGGCTCATGCCTGTAATCCTAGCACTTTGGGAGGCCTAGGTGGGAGGATTGCTTGAGGCCAGGAGTTTGAGACCAGTCTGAGCAAAAATTATCATAGCTAGGCATAGCAGTGTGCACCCGTAGTCCCAGCTACACAGGAGGCTGAGTGAGGCAGGAGGATCTCTTGAGCCCAGGAGTTTCAGATTGCAGTGAGTTGTGATGATGCTACTGCCCTCTAGCTCAGCGACAGAGCAAGACTCTGTCTCAAAAAAAAAAAAAAAAAAGAAAAAGAAAAGAAAAGGAAAGAAAAGAAAATGTTCACATAGAAGTTATTATCTAAGTGAAAGACAAACAACTATGACAAGTGGCTAGATATGTGGTCATAATTGCATTGCTCTCCATCTCAAATAAATTATTCTTTTGATTAAAAATGACACATTTGCTTTATTCCTAAACAGAATATTCTCTTAATACTGCGTTTAGAATCTAAATTCTTGTCACAAGGTCAAAAAATGGTAACTAGTTAACAAAGTTAATTGTTATTTAAATATTCACGTGGTTTTGATTTTCTGTACTGTATTTCCTAGAGACACCAAAATTTCATTGATGAAAGACTTTGGAAATGGAAAAGTCTTTGGAATTTAAATTGCAGAATTAGGTGTAAAGGTCTAGAAAAGACTATAAAATATGTCCTCATTCTTCAAGAGACTAAAATAGCTGTCTATTCCACAAAGGTGCCAAGACAATTTATTACAGAAAGGATAGTCTTTTCAACAAACGGGGCTGAGACTATTGGAAATCCATAGGCAGGAAAAAAAAAAAAGACCTTTGATCCTTACTTCACACCATACATAAAACTTAACTCAAAATGAATCACAGACCTAAATGTAAGAATTATCCTTGTTAGCACAGTGGTGAGTAAAAAAAAAATTTTTTTTAATTAAAAAATAAATGTAAGAACTAAAACAAAGTATAAAATGTCTACAAGAAAACAAAAAAGAAAATATTCATTATATTGGGTTAGGAGATAGTTCTTACTAATGATACCAAAAGCATGAGCCATAAAAGAAAAAAATCACTATATGGAATTAATAAAAATTATAAGCCATTTTTAAATGGACATCATTTTAAAAATGATAAACGAGCTACAGACTGGGAAAAAATATTTGCAAATTATATATCTAAAAAAAGTATTTATATCCAAAATATAAAATGTTACTAAAATTTAATAAGAAGAAGATAAACAACCCAATTTAAAAATAGACAAGAGCTTTAAAGACACATTTTACCAAAGAATACATACAAATGACTAGTAAGCATAACAGAAGATGTTCAGCAACATAGGTCATTAGGAAAATATTAATATAGATTAAAACCACAATAAGATACCACTATACACCTACTAGAATATCTAGAATTAATAAGATAGACAATACCAAGTATTGGCAAGGATGGGGAGAAACTGGAACCATCATACATTGTGCTGGTGGGAATGTAAAATGGCACTGCAACTTTGAAAAATAATTTGACAGTTTTTGAAAAAGTTAAAAATAAACTTAACCATATAACCTGGCCATTTCAACAATGCAAATGTCCATTAATTCGGGAACAGACTTTTTTTAAATGGGATATATCGATACTTTGGAATATTATTCAGCAATAAAAAGGAATGAACTACTGATCGAGGCTGTAACAGGGACAAACCTCAAAAACATGTTAAGTGAAAGAAACTAGATATAAAAAGATGACATATTGCAAGATTCAATTTATATGAAGTATACAGAAAAGGCAAGTTTATAGAGATAGAAAGCAGATCAGTTGTGGGCTGGGATTGGGAAATGAGGATCTTTTTATGATTATGGGAATATTCTAAAACTGGATTGTGGTGATAATTTCACAACTTGACAAATTTACCAAAATTTGTTGGATTAAACAATTAAATTTAATTTAAATTTTAATTTAATTATGTAAATTAAACCTCTACAAAGCTATCTTTAAAAACTGTGTAAAATTTCATCTTTTTCTTTACTTTAGCTGACAGTGAATGACAAAAATACTTTTAAAAAACCTGCAATTCCTGCCAATATTACAATAGAGAAACTATATACATGATTTTCAATTAATTAAGCCACTATTCACCAGTTTTCAAAATTTCCCTTGCATTAGTGTTAGAAATCTAAAATCATAGAATAATGAATGCAAGAAGCATATTTGGCAACAGGTAATCATTTGAATAAAGTATAAAAGAATATTCATCAAACCAACCTCGTAAGTTTTAGCAAATAATGGTTTTATACTGATAGAAGACATTCTATACTAACTTCACTATTCTATAAACCTTGCAAATGTTCCAATCATTCTCTGGTGCAATTTGCTTAGATCTGTAATTCTTCTCATTGAGATTTCTCTCCTTAATAACTTAATAGAGATGTTTATGGCAATGATTTGATTGAGCACTTACAATATGCCAGTTACTATGCTAAGTATCCACCTTTTAAATTTCATTTAATCCTCACCTTTAACACCTTTAATCTCTCTGCTTATGTTTATGTTCAATTCAATATTGATTGAGCACCTGTTGTGGGTATAGAAAGGCTGTATATCATATTGGAAAGAGGATGGACAAGAATCAGATAGATGGGAGTTTCAATCCACTCTCTGTCAGTTACCAGATGTGTAAACTTGAGCAAGTAGCTATACCTCCTTCAGCCTCAGTAGTATCTTAAAATCAATTTTATTGACATATAATTTACATAAAATAAGATGCTTCCATTATAAGTGTACAGTTTGATGCATACTGACAAATGTCTATACTCATGTAACTAATACAACAATCAAAACTTAAAGAATTTCCATAACTCTAAGAGCTGTACAAAAATATTTACACAGGCTTTTTCATAGTAGCCTCAAACTAGACCACAAAAGTTCATCAGTAAGTGAATGGATTTTTAAAAGTTTCTTATGCCACTTCCCAATCTGTCCTCCTACTCCTGGACTCCAAACCTTATGTAACCACTACCTGCTTTCTTCAAGATAAATTAGATTGTTAAAAAGAATGTCCTAACAATGGAATAATATAGTCTGTACACTTTTGTATCTTGCTTATTTTATTCAGCATGTTTTTGATTCATTTATGTTTTTGCATGTAGTTTGATGTATTTTGTTCCTTTTCGTTGTTTGATAGTATTCCATTATATGGATACACCAGAATTGGTTCATCTGTTCACCTAGTGATGACATTTGGGTTCATTCAGGCTACTATAAATAAAGCTGCTATAAACATTCTTATGCAATGCTTTGTGTGAACAAATATTTTCATTTCCCTCGGGTAAATATATACAAGCAGAATGGTAGGTTTGAATAGTAAATATGAGCTTAATTTTTAAGAAACTATCAAACTGTCTTTCAAAGTGGTTGCACTATGTTACATTCTACCAGAAATGTATTACAGTTCCTATCAACATTTGGTATTGTGAGCCTTTTTAATCTTAAGATATCTAAAGTAGTGTGGTGTTATCTACCCGTGGCATTTCCCTAATGACTAAAGATGGTAAGCACATTGTAATGTGCTTATTTGCTATTAGAATATCTTGTTTTAAAATTTTTTCTCCATTTTTTATTAGGTGGTTTGTCTTCTTATTCTACAGCTGTGAGAGTTCTTTATAATACAAGTCCTTTGTCAGATGTATGCATTGCAAATATATTCTCCCAGTCTCTGGCTTCCCTTTTCATTTTCTTGATGGTGTCTTTTGAAGGGCAGAAGTTTTTCACTTTGATAAAGTTCCAATTTTTAATTGTCTCTTTCATATGTTGGGGGCCCTAAGAAATCTTCGCCTATTCCACAGTTGTAAGGTTTTTCTCCTATGTTTTCTTCTAGAGGTTTTATGTTTTTAGTTCTCATGGTTAGGTCTGTGATCCATTTTGAGTTAATTTCCAGTATCATGTGCCCAAAATTCACTTTTCCCACATAGCTATCCAGTTGTTCTAGCACCACTTGTTGAAAAGATTATCATTTTCCCCATTGAAGTCTTTTGGCATTTTTCTCAAAGATCAATTCACCCTATACACTGGATCTATTTCTGGACTCTGCCCTGCTCCATTCATCTATATGTGTAACCTATGTCAATATCACATTTTCTTGATTATTTTAGCTTTATAACATCTTAAAATTAGGTTCTGTAAGTCCTCCAACTTGTCCTTTTTCAAAATTGTTTTAGCTATTCTAATTTTTTGCATTTCTATAAATTTTAGAATCAGCTTGTCAATCTCTAAAAATGTCAGCGGAAATTTTGATTGCGATTCCATTGAATTTACAGAACAATTTGGGGAGGATTGACATCTTAATAATATCCAGTTTTCCAAGCAATGAACAAGAATATCTTTCCTTCAGGTCTTATTTGATTTCTGATAGCAAAGTTTTATAGTTTTCAGTGTACAAGTCTTCAACATATTTTGATAACTCTATCCCTATGCATTCCTTATTTTGATTTGTGGTAAATTGTACTGTATTTTTAATTGTCATTTCTAACTGTCCATTGCTAGTATGTGAAACACAATTAATTTTTGCATATTGATCTTATGTCCTGTGATGTCCTCCAAATTTTTTCTTTCTTTTCAAGATTGTTTTAGCTATTCGAGACCCCTTTCTAATTCCGTATAAATTCTAGAATCAGCTTTTCTATTTCTGCAAAAATGTTGGTCAGAATTTTGATAGAGATGGCATTGAATCTGTAGATCAATATGGAAGTATTGCCATCTTAACAAAATTAAGTCTTCCAGTCCATGAAACACAAAATGTCTTTCTATTTATTTATGTCATTTTCATCTCTTACAGCAATGTTTCAGAGTTTTCACTGTACAAGTTTTGCATTTCCCTGGTTAAATTTATTCCCAAGCATTGTATTCTTTGTGATGCTATTGTAAATGGAATTGTTTTCTTAGTTTCATTTTCCAATTGTTCACCGATAATACATAAAAATACAACTAGCTTTGTACATTGTTCTTGTATTCTACAACCTTGCTAAACTTGTTTATTAGTTCTAATAGTTTTTTGTGGATTCTTTAGGATTTTCTATATGTAAGATTATTTAATCTGTGAATATATTTTTACTCTTTCCTTTTAAAAAAAATTTTTGCCTACTTTCTCTGGCTATAATTTCTAGTACAATATTAAATAGAAATGCAAGAGCAGACATCTTTGTCTTATTCCTAATCTTAGGAAGAGAGCTTTCAGTCTTTCATCATCAAGTATGATGTTAACTGTAGACCCCTTTATCAAGCTGAGGAAGTTTCCTTTTATTCCTAGTGTTTTGAGTATATGTATCATAAAAGTGTGTAGGACTTATCAAATGCTTTTTCTGCATCAATTAAGATGATTATTTTAATTTTTTTTCCTTGATTCTATTAATATGCTGTATTACTTTGACCGATTTTTATATTTCAAACTATCTTTGCATTCCTGGAATAAATCTCACTTGGTCACGGTACATAATTCTTTTAATGTGCTATGGATTTTGTTTGCTAGTATTTTGTTTGATTTTTGCATCTATATTCAAAAGGGATATTGGTCTATAATTTTCTTTCTTGAGATGTCTTTGGCTTTTGTAATCAAAGTAACATAAGCCTCATAGAATAAATAAGGTAGTATTCCTCCTCTTCGAATTTTTGGAAGAGTTTCAGAGGAATTGATGTTAATTCTTTAAACATTTGGTAGAATTCACCATTGAAGCCATCTGGTCCTGGGCTTCTTTTGGTTGGAAGCTTTTTCATTACTGATTCAATCCCTTTATTTGTTATCAGTCTATCCAAATTTTTCCTTTTTTATTCATTCAGTTTTGGCAGATTGTGTGTTTCTAGAAATTTGTTTATTTCATTAAGTTGTCTAATTTGTTAGCATACAATTGTTTATAGTATTTTCTTATAATCCTTTTTATTTCTATGAGGTCAGTAGTAAAGTTCCATTTTCATTCCCAATTTTAGTTATCTGAGTCTTCTTCCTTTTTCTTCTTAGTAGTCTAGCTAAAAGTTTGTCAATTTTGTTCATCACGTCAAAGAACCAATTTTGGTTTTGTTGACTCTCTCTATTGTGTTTTCTATTTTCCATTCTGTTTAACACCACTCTAATCTTTATTCTTTCCTTGCCTGCTTGCTTTGAGTTCAATTCATTCTTCTTTTTCTAGTTCCCTAAGGTAGAAGATTAGGATCTTGATTCAAGATATTTCTTCTTTTTTAATGTATGTGTTTACAACTACACATTTTCCTCTAAACACTGTTTTAACTGCATTCCACACATTCGGGATGCCAGGGTTTTTTTTCCATTCATCTTAAAGTATTTTCTAATTTCACTTGTAATTTCTTCATTGAACCACTGGTAATTTAGGAGTGTATTGTTTAATTTCAACATATTTGTGATTTTTCCAAATTTTCTTGTTATTGATTTCCAATTTCATTTTATTGTGGTTGGAGAGCATACTTTATATGATTTCAATCTTTTTAAATTCATTTAAACTTCTTTTGTGGCATAACCTATGGTCTATTCTGAAGAATGTCCTATATGCACTTAAAAAAAATGTGGATTCTACTGTTGTATGGATTGTTCTATAGATGTCTGGTAGGTTAACTTGATTTATAGTGTTGTTCAAGTCTTTTATTTCTTCACTGATCTTCTTTCTAGTTGTTCTATCAATTACTGAAAGAGGGGTATTGAAGTTTCCAACTATTATTGCCAAGATAATTTTCCCTTCAATTCTGTCCATTTTTGCTTCATATATTTTGGGTCTCTGTTGTTAAGTGTGTATGTTTCTGATTGTTATGTATTCTTGAAGGATTTACCCTTTATCATTATATAATATCCTCTTTTTTCTTGTGTAACAATTTTTCCTTTAAAGTCCATTTGTTCAGTATTAGTAGAACCACCCTAGTTCTCTTTTGTTTACTGTTTGCATGAAAAATCTTTTTTCAATCCTTTTAATTTTAACATATTTGTGTCTTTGAATCTGAGTCTCTTGTAAATAGTATACTATTGGATCATGTTTTTTAATCAATCCTGACAATTTCAGCCTTTAATTGGAAAGTTTAATCTATTATATTTAATGTAATTATTGATAACAGAGGACTTCAACTATCTTGCTACATGTTTTCTATATGTCTAATGCCTTTTGTTAAATCATTTGTTCCATTACTGGTCTCTTTTGTGTTAAAGAGATATTTTCCAGTGTACCATTTTAATGTCCTTGCTATTTTTTTACTATATATTTTTAGTTATTTTCTTAGTGGTTGCTCTGGGGATTACAATTAACATTGTAGGCTGGATTAATACCACCCTAATTTCAATAGTATACAAAATTTTTCTACTATAGAGCTCTGCCCTTACTTTATGTTGTAATTGTCACAAATAACATCTTTATACGCTGTGTGCCCATCCACATAGGCTTATAATTATTGTTTTATGCAATTGTCTTTTAAATCAGATGGGAAAAAAAGAAGTTATTTAAAATGTCTACTTATACTGTCACTTATAGTTACGTATGTAGTCACCTTTACCAGTTTCTTTATTTGTGTGGATTCAAGTTACTGTCTAGTATATTTTCATTTCGGCCTGAAAATCTGCCTTTCACATTTCCTGTAGGGAAGGTCTGCTAGTGATAAATGCTGGTTTTGATTATTATTTCTGCATATACTTTTGTGTCTCCTTCTCTCTCTCCTCTCTTGAGACTCTAATTATGTGTATGTTGGTACACTTAAGGGTGTCTCACAGATCTCTGTGGCCCCAGTCCATTTTTCTTCATTCTTTTTTTCTCTGTTTCTCAGAATGTATATTCTCAACTGATCTATCTTCCAGTACACTGATTTTTTTTCTTCTGCCTGTTCAAATCCGCTGTTGAGCCTCTTCAGTAAAATTTTCATTTCAATTACTATACTTTTCAACTCTAGAATTCCTATTTGGTTTCCTTTTATAATTTTTATCTCCTTATTGATATTCTCCATTTGGTGAGACATTGTTCTCTTGATTTTCTTTAGTTCTTTAAATGGTTTCATTTAGTCTTTGAACGTATTTAAAAGAGATGATTTAAAATCCTTGCCTAGTTAGTCCAATGTCTAGGCTTCCTCAGGGACAGTTTATATTTATTGCTTTTTCACCTGTGCGTGGGCCATACTTTTTTGTTTCTTTGCACGCCTCAAAACTTTTCATTGAAAACTGTTCATTTAAAGTATTATAATGTGGTGTGAATGAAAATAAAATCTTAAGCCCCCCAGATTATTGAATGGACCCCCCATAGCCAAGAGTATCCCAGAAATACCCTTACGCTGAGTTGCTGGCCATGAGAACGGAGGTCAGACACACCTCATCATGACCTCTTCTCTTCTTAGAGATATCCTTTGTAACTCATTAACAGGCCTAAGGCTATGTAAGACAAAGCTTGAACCACACCTTCAGGCCCTCAATTTACCCAACAGATCTTGGTGGGTCTATGTCTAGTGGCTTGTCTCTGATTAACAGATTTCCTTATCTTAACTTAAAAAATTCCAAGCCTTTAGACAAAGCTTCATTTCTATAGCCAATTAGAAATCAAAGAATCTTTAAAACCACCTATCATCTGTAAGCCCCGCTTTGAGATGTCCTGCCTTTTTGGAACAATGTACACTCTCCAGGTATTGATTTATAACTTTAAGTGTTATTCCTGCTCCCTGAAATGCATAAAAACAAACTATAACCCAACCACAGTGAGTCCACTTGTTCAAGGATTCTTAGGCATGGCTCTGGGCCATGGTCCTCATACTTGGCTCATAACAAACCTCTTTAAATTATTTCACACAGTTTGGGTTCTTTTCTATTGACAATGGCAACTCTGGAAATCTGATTCTTTCTCCCCCTGCCCAGGATTTGTTGTTTCAGGTTGTTGTGGTTGTTTTTGTTTATTTGTTTAGTGGTTTTTCTGAAATAATTTTGTAAAGTTTGTATTCTTTGTCATGAGTGACTTCTGAAATCTCTGATCCATTTGCTTAGTGGCTAAAGATTGGATAGATATTTCCTTAATCACTAGGAACTAAAAATTCTTCCAGTCTTTGCAGAAGAGCTTTTGTGTATGCTGGGACACACCTTCAACACTCAACTAGGCAGCTTACAAGTCTGCCTTAGCCTTCACTTTCTAATTCTTCAAAGTATTCTGATTCTGATTAGCCAACAGTGACAGCTTAAGGCCTGCTCAGTGACCATGTGCACAGCTATACAAATGCATGTGGCCTTCTAGTTTCCTAGAATATGTTAGAGCTTTTCAAAGGCCTTATCCCCCAAAATGTCTCATTCTCCAGCCTTTCCTCCCAAGCATTTTGGTTAGTCTATTGTTTGTTCCAACTATTACCTATTATATCCAACAAGTTTAGTTTTAGCAACTAAAACATTTGCCTATAAATGTTTTTGACAAGTGCTCCAGAGTAGCTGCTTTAGTACTGGGTGAGTTCTGATTTAGGTGAGATAAAGGCAAGCCTTTTGAGCTGTTCTTCCAAGAAGCCACCAGATAAGTCAAAACAGGTAAGTGTAATTCTTTGCAAATGAGGTACATTCTCTTCACTACCTCTTTACTCTGCCATTTTTCCAGTTGTAGGTTTTCATAAATATTTCTATATTTAGGGTTCATTAAGCTTCTCATATGTAGAGATCTATAGTTTTCATCAAATTTGGAAAATTATAATAACTATTAAACATTTTTGTTGTAAAGCTTATCAATAATTTACATAAAGAGCCTAGAACACCTTGCACATAGCACTCAACAATGGAAATTATTAGATTTGTGCCAGACACACAATGAGAAAAAGAAAACAATGATAAAATTTGCCCTCCAGGAACTCAAAGTATATTAACTCTTTATTTCTTCCAAAAATTCCTACCTTTAAAAAATTTCCCACATTTCCTTTCCTTCTTTTGCCTAAATGCCTATATTTTCCTCCCGTGTCCCCTATCTATCCACCTTTCTTTGAATAACAAGAAGTTATATCCCACTGAAGTCCCTATTCAAGACTTCCTTCTGAAAAGACAACCCACAATTTTCTCTGCAAGAAACATGAGGTGAATGCAGGAAACTGCACCCATCTGAACCAAGCCACTTAGAAATACACAAAATTCACAGACACATACAACTCAAACATCTACGAACTATCTAATTTCATTGCATGTGTTATGAGTCACATTCATCTACATCTGATATCACAACTTTCTGTCTGATTTCAGACAACCCTCCTTCCACCACTTGACAATAACTCACAGGCTACAACCTGAACAATGCCCATTTCCACAGGCAGACTTCAGGTCTTTTTTAAGGTAGAGTGATATATTTACATATTTCTTAACCAAGCAAGGGCTTTTAATCTTCACAGAGTGACATAGGAGTGCCAGAATGGTCAAAAGTAATTTATGGTGAGTATGGTAGAATAAAAAGTGTAAGGCACAGTGATGAGTGTTAAGGAGCCAGAGACCAACAGTGTGGTGGCTAGCAGTGACTGGTGATGGCAAAGTGCCAGTATCCCACTCTTTCTGTGGAGAAATCCTGATTATGCTTTATCTTTCTTGGTCCCTGCCTATTTTCTGGGTCTGATCTCCAGCCATCCTATAGTTCCTGTCAAATATCTTATGTCCTCCCAATAAATCCCCTTTCTATTTATATTGCATAGTACTGGTCTATTATTTGTAGTCAAGAACTCTGACAAGTCCAAGAGTCATCTATTTCTAGCCCTAATCTCTGTCACATTAGAAATGATCTTGATAAATCAATTCCAGAAGGCTTAAAAGTTAAATTCATGTGTGCTAGTAAATCAGGTAGATCCTTAAAATGCTTGAATAAGTATGACCTCTTTTACATTTGAAATTCAATCCCATACTGCTGCTATTTATGGAAATTAGAACTCAAGTCAGTTGGACTAAATTTTTTATCTAGCAATTCATATTTTTGAGAAATTAGGAAATTAATTTTTTTAATTTAAAAAAGGTAAAAGCTAATAAAAATCTCTGCTATATTCAACTAACTGGTTTCAATATGAACTTTTAATGAAACTATTTTGCATAAAATTTGGCAAGAAAATAATTTTAACTACCTGAATTATAAACATTATCAGCTTCGGAGAATTTAATTAAAAACTTCATATTCTTGTGCATTTCATGACCTCTTGCTTCTCCTTCATGTCTCATGGTTTTAAAAACACTATTATTCTAACTTCTCCCAAATTTAAATTTCTATCCTTGATATCTCCCTGGTACTCCAAATTTCTGTATCTACCTGCTTACTTAACATATCTTCCACCCTACCTCCAAATAGTCTGTTTTCCTATACTTCCCACTCTCTGAAAATAGGAATGACCACTCTCACCACTCCCACTTCTGCCACTCCTTAATCTAAACAACCAAAACCATTTCTAACCTGGAAAATTACAATACACTCCTAACTGAGGTTCTTCATTTTCTTCCTTGCATCCTTACAGTCAATTCTCAACATACGATGCAGAGTATTGATCATTTTAAATATAAGTTATATCACATCATTCTTCTTCTCAAAACCTTCCAATGGATTCCTTCCTCATTCACAATGAAAGTCAAAGTCTTTATAATGGCCAAGAAATCCCTACATAATCTATCCTGCCACCACAACTAAGGTCATTTCCTACCACTATCTTTCAATCAAGAGTGATTGAGTCCATCACTCTGTACTCTTATCATTCCTGCAATAATTTAGGCATGCTCCTACCTCAAGGCCTTTGCACTTGCTCTTTCTTGCTCCCTCAAGTCTTTACTCAGATGTCTTCTTAAATAGGACTATAATAACTACTCTTTGTAAAACATCATCTCCAGCTGGGCATGGTGGCCCACATCGGTAATCCCAGCACTTTGGGAGGCCGAGGCAGAAGGACTGCTTGAGGCCAGGAGTTTGAGACCAGCCTGAGCAACATAGCAAGACTCATGTCTCTACAAAAAAAAAAAAAAAAAACCAGCATCTCTTCTCCCCCTCCATGGTACTCCATATTCCCCTTCTCTGCCTTATTTTTCTCCAGACTATACATTTGTATATTACTGATATCTACCACTTAATTATAAATTCCATAAAAGCAAGAATATCTGTCTTTTTCACTGATACATACCCAGCATCTGGAACAGTGTTTAGCATATCATAGGTGCTGCATAAATATCCACAAATTATCATCTAACAAATAAATTACCAAATAGCTTAGGAAAATATATTTTATTTTATCAATAAGAATACATTTTTTTAAATGGCAGTTTTAAATTTCTCAAAAGAGCTAAGATTCAGTCAAGAACTCTAAGGGAAAAGGCTCAAGTACATAAAAGAAGAAAGATATCTGAGAAGTGTTCTACATTAAATTCTAGAACCTAAGTTATGTTAACAGAGACCCATATTTTTATTCTGTCAAATTTTCATAGTATTGCAAATATCCTAAATTTTTTCATATTATCATCAGTAACCTCAAAAAGGAATAGGACATGTAAACAAGTAAAATTCACATGCTTCAATAGGTCTACCAATTTTAAATGATGTTGTTTTGATTGTTGCATACCAGCAAACTCCAAGAGATTGCCTGGCAATGCAATAGCATAATTAACCTAATGTACTTTGCTGAACTCAAATATCTCATTCTCTGATGCCCTGAGCTCTTAGCACGAAGACCCTGAAAAGAATGCAGAATTCCTACTGCATTAACTATAAATTATTGCAAACACAAGGATCCTTTTTAAATGAGTATCTTTATCAACATAGTACTTTTCATCAAAGAATATAATGATTTTGATTTTAAAGAAAAAGCAAAAACAAAGAAAATGTTAATGTAGTTTTCTTGTCAAAATTTAAAAGTCCACCAGGCGCAGTGGCTCATGCCTACAATCCCAGCACTTTGGGAGGTTGAGGCAGCAAGATCACTTGAGATCAAAGTTACAGTGAGCTATGATTGTGCTACTGCACACCCAGCTCCAGTTTGGGCGAACAGAGCAAGACCTTGTCTCAAAAAAATAGAAAGGCAACAATCAGTAGTAAATTAGCTTTTCCCTCATTCACCAAATCATGTTAGTTTCTATTATATACCATGAACTCTGCTAAAGTGTTAGGATTGAAAGAGTGAACAAGACAACAAAGTCCCTGCCCTCAAGAAGACTGCATTACAGTTGGGAAGGAACACACCACAAATAACACAAATATTAATAAATATAAATATATGTGTTGATAAGTACAATAAAGAAAAATTAACTAGAGTAAGAGAAAAAAGAGTAATGGGAGAAGAGTGGCTATTTTAAACAGGGTGGTCAGGGAAGCCTTGAGGAGCTGGCAATTGGGCAGGTACTTAAACTAGTAAGTAGCTAAAGAGTTCCAGGCAGAGGAAATAGCAAATACAAATGCCCTGCAGCAGAAAGCTTGCTCAAGGAAAAGTTCAAGGCCAACATGATTAGTGAGGAATGGGCAATGCAGAGAGTGTTAGTAGAAAAGGAGAAGAAATAGCCAG